>UESW01004270.1:924296-947220 GCA_900491605.1 Calamus simplicifolius
AATAAATAAATAAATAAATAAATAAATAAATAAATAAATAAATAAATAAATAAATAAATAAATACGGTCACATTTGTGAGTTTGGCGTGCGGTTTCACCCTCTACAAGACATAAAAAAAAGCCAAAGGCAAAATGAAACGAAACAATGCGAGATGAGGCTAAAAAAAAACTGCGAGAATTCTCAATCAAAACAAGATCGCCAAATTGGCTTTCTTTCGCTCTTCTACTCTTCAAATCAAAACCAATTAAAAAACAAGATCGTCTGGCGAACTTTCTTTCGCTCTTCTACTCTTCAAATCAAAACCAAATAAAAAACAAAGATCGTCTGGCGCCTTCGCTCTGTAAATTGGCTTTCTTTCCCTCTTCTACTCTTCAAATCAAAACCAAATAAAAGAAAACATGGTTAAACAAAAAAAAAATCAAGAAGAAAGGATATTTCCTTTCGATAGACTTAAATAGCATCCGATCTTTTCATTGTATAGAACAAAACCAAAGAAAATTTCGAAGGGAAAATTAAAAAAAAAAACAAAAATCGAGGGTTTTGAAAGGCACGAAGAACTGCGAGATTTATTGTTGCCAACATTCAAAACAAAGATCGTCGACATCTCAATCTGGCGCCTTCGCTCTGCGAATTGGCTTTCTTTCGCTCTTCTACTCTTTAAATCAAAACCAAATAAAAAACAAAGATCGTCGTCATCTCAATCTGGCGCCTTCGCGCTGCAAATTGGCTTTCTTTCCCTCTTCTACTCTTCAAATCAAAACCAAATAAAAGAAAACAAGGTTTAAAAAAAAATCAAGAAGGGTACCTTTCGATAAATTTAAATAGCATCCGATCTTTTCATTGTATAGAACAAAACCCAAGAAATTTTCGAAGGGAAAATTAAAAAAAAAGAAGCACACACCAGAGAGAGAGAAGAGAGGCTGGAGGGAGGGAGAGAAGAGAGACCTCTTTCGCTGGGAAGGGAGGGAGAGAGAGAGAGAAGCAGGACCTCTTTCGCTGGAGGGCCAATTCGATCGCCGCCTCCATCTATTTATAGGCAAAAGAGGCAAAGACCCTAACCCTAATGTTTAAGATTTTGAGACAGAAATACCCTTAGGTTCGGCCTGGGTTTGTAACATTCCAACTCCAAGGCCAACCCAGCTTCGAACTAGCCCGGCTTAAGCCCGGTCCAAGCCCTAGTCGACCATGCTTGGGGCCAAACCGCATGTCACGAACGGTAGATCGGTGAGAGGCGACGTAAGTTGATAAATTAAGTTAGATTTGGGTTTCATAACCCATGTGATACTGACTAGAGGGGGCAATCAGGTCAGACTAGATCATTTTGAATTCGAACAATTTTTAAATTCAAATAACTTTGGGGTTTCGATCGTTAAAGCAAAATTCTAATCCATAGATATAGAGGAATTCAATCACATTTTTTAATTCTTTCTAAGTAATTGGTCCATGATCAGTTTGGTTAATCTAAATGATATAGAAAATAGGGACAAAATTCTAACATAATTAGATACTAATAGAAATATAGTTATAAACTTATAAATAATAAAATAATAAAACAATAGTCTATATAAATGTACTTTTAAAATGAAAGAAATATTTATGCCAAATTAATAATAAAATATCAAAACAAAATAAATAATATTAGAAATGTTCTTAATCATATATATATATATATATATATATAAAGCAAAGTTATGTCTAATTGGATGCTTCAATCTCCTCTTTAAAGGTGTTTGAAATTATTAATATCGATTATTCACTAACATTCAACTTGGACAAATGCTCTAATATCATCATTTATTGAATCACATTAGCACAAATTATAATATATATCAAAAAATATAAAATATTATAATATTAAGCATGTATACAATTTAATTGATAATTCAAAAAAATATATAATGATATTTAGATAAAATTTTAAAATTTAAAATAAATAAAATTAAAAATATATCCTATCACCGTATCTAAACAACTAATTATGAGTGGTAATAAATACTATATATATTTTGATAAATACCATTTTTGAATCATTTTGGGCTATCCATGACTTAACCTGACCCAACCTTACAATTTTTGGATCATTTCAAGTTTAGATTGAAAAAATGTAAAATCCTAACCCTATTTTTCTTTTTCTTTTTTTTATAGGTTTTAGACGAGTTTATGAGTGGGGTTAGGTTTTTTGCCACCTCTAATCCTAACTCTCGAGTATGGATTAAAGTAAAATTTTTTTATTTTCAATAACAAGGACTTTTCCCATTGATAAAACTTTTGAGATAGTTTGTTAGATTTTTGCTACCAAATTCTTCACTTAATAAGTAACATAAATATAACCATTATACTTAAGCATTATTTGGCATAGCATTTGGATATCCCAAAAGTACTTTGAGATGTTTAGTTTGTTAGATTCTATTTGCTAAAACCTAAATTCTTCAACTTAATACATAGTAACATAATATAATTAAAAATATATATTATATATTATAATTATTGATGAAGGGTAAAACTATCATGGCATTAATGCTCGGGCACATCGACAATTGGGTCGAGACCAATCCCAACATCCTGTCAGCCGGCTGTCACATCCGCAAAGCGGTGAAGCCGAATCGCCTTCAGCAGAGTCGGGTCGCCCCGATGGACCGAACCATCCTATACCTCGGCAGACCGAACCATCATTTACCTCAGCAACCCGAGCCATCATTATACCTCGGCAACACGAGCTATCCTCATACCTCGATAAACCAAGCCATCCTATACCTCGGAAAACCAAATTGTCCCTCGCCTCGGTCGGACCGAGGCGCTCGAACACCTCTGCGGAATCCATCGCAGGAGAGTTCAAATTCACGATAACTAAATAAGATTCCAAACAGAGAATCATGCCAGAAATGGCATAACGGCCATAGAAGTGGCCTAAGACCTACATAATCGTTGAATCTCAAGGCATCAACCAACTCTCCTAGCCATCGATCCTCTAACTGACAAAATACGGATCCTACTGGCCTTGTAACAAATTTGATTCGAATCCGTTTGAATCTCAACAGCTTTTAGACCCCCTGTGACGCGCCCAAGGAATCAGGTGATCGCCTATAAATACCACAGCCCCCAAATCTCTTAGGTACGCATTCGCTAGCTCTCATACTGAAAAACTCCATTAAAGCTCCATCAGAGCTCTAAGCTCTCGGAAGAACACCCATCTAGAGGAACTCTTCTGCGAGATTTTTTCATCATATTGCTTGCTGTGAATCTCCACTGACTTGGGTGTCAGAGGGTCCTCCGCAGAGGGCCACCCCCGAAACACCCTCTGCATGCGGACTGTCTTGCAGGTTCCACTCTGGGCAAAGAGATCGGTGTCCGACCCAGAGCCAGGGCGCACCTGAGTCGGAGAATGAATTTTCGTGGCAATAGATTGGTGCTAGAGGATTCGAATCCATCTTCCCATCGCCTAATCCCTCCTACCACTTTGGATGAAGGGATTAGGCAACAGATGCATAAGATGCGCCGAGAATGGCGTTAGGAGTTGGTCGCCGTCAGACAAGCCCCTCCGTCCCAGCCGAAGGCGGAGTAGGGTATTCCCTTCTCTGAGAGGATCATGAGGGAAGTGATTACCCCTCATATCAAGCTTCCCACCATCAAGCCATACCACGGATCCACTGATCTCGATGACCACTTGAACAGCTTCAGATCCATCATGATGTTTCACGAAGCATCGGATGCGATCTGTGCCGAGCCTTCCCCTCCACTCTTAGGGGATCTGCTCAAACCTGGTTTAATAGCTTGAAGCCAGGTTTCATTGATTCTTTCGACGAGCTTAGTTGTTTACTCATCAGCCAGTTCATCAGCAGCCATCGCCAGCGATGGAGATTCGATTCCCTCTCTGAAGTCAAGCACAGAAAGAGGGAATCCTTGAATAATTACCTTGGTCATTTCAATACGGCCCTCCTGGATGTCGACCACCTCAACCACGAGGTAGCCATGTCTGCCTTGGCTGGAGGAGTGTCGAAGGAAAGAGATTTCTACTTGACTTTGGAGGTTAACTGCCCGAAGAGCCTTTTTAGACATGATGTCTCTGGCGGATAAGTATGCCAGGGTTTAAGAATCGAGAAGGTCAGCTCGAGCCGAGCAACTAAAGAAGAAGGAGGCAAAGGGCTCAGACAAGCATCGAGCCTACCACCATGCAAGCCCGCCTCGCCGTCAGAGAGCTCCTTCACCGTTGCCTTGAGACCGAACCCAAGTCTAGCTCAAAGGTTCAACCGCTACACTCTTCTCACCGCGCCAAGAGCGCAAATCCTGATGGAGATCAAGCATCAGATTCCTTGGCCTCCTCCTATCCGAGGCAATACAACTCGGAGAGATATAACCAAGTACTGCCACTTCCATCGGGATCACAAGCATGACACCGAGGACTGTTGGCAGCTCCAGAATGAGATTGAGTAGTTGATCCGATGGGGCAGACTGGATCGATTCGGAGGACCCCCTGAGCCAAACAATGAAGGGGATCGCCATCCCGAGCCTCGCTAGCTCCCACCACCGAATCCTCCGGTTATCGGCAATGTTACTGTGATAGCGGTGGCCGGCTCCCCATCATCTTGGCCGAGCAAGGAAGAAAACCCGCCAAAGAAGGCTCGGTTGATGAGCTCACTTTTTCTGATGAAGATCTTTGGGAGGTACAGTACCCCCATGATGATGCTCTGGTTGTATCCCTAAACATGAACAATTATGATGTACACCACATTTTAATAAATAGTGAAAGCTCCGTTAATGTTTTGTATTTTGATGCCTTTGAGAGATTGAAATTTTGGGTAGAAAGCCTCCAGGCATGGAGTCCACCTTAGTAGGTTTCATAGGTGACTCCATAATCCCTAAAGGAGTTATCACTCTAACAGTTCGAGCTAGCACTTGGCCCCGCGTAGCTACTACGCTCATGGATTTCCTTGTAACCAAGCTTTGGTCTCCTTACAATGCCATCCTCGGTAGGCCAGGATAAGTATCTATCAAAGTCATCATTTCCATTCCCCATCTTGCCATGAAGTTTCCCACCGAATGGGGAGTGGGAGTCGTTCGGGGAAGTCAAATTATAGCTCGGCATTGCTTTATCGCCGACCTTCAATCCAGGAAGCCCGAGGTGGATGGGCTAGATGCTCGAGAAGATTTTACCGAATAATGAGGAGAGCCATCCGAAGAATTAGAAGAAGTGCCACTCGACGAAGCTCGGCCCGACCGAACCATAAAGGTCGGTCACAACTGAAAGGAAAGCTTCGGCAAGACTTAATCGAGTTCCTTCGGAAGAATGCTGATGTCTTCGCTTGGTCCACGTCGGATATGCCTAGGATCAGCCCGAATGTCCTGATCCACTGCCTCAGCGTGGATGAGGCATGTCGGCCAATTAAGTAGAAGAAAAGGAGCTTCGCCCCCGAACGCCAAAAGGCCATCGAAGAGGAGGTGGAAAAACTCATCAAAGCCAACTTCATCTGGGAAGTCAATTACCCTGATTGGCTGGCGAATGTAGTTATGGTGAAAAAATCAAATGGCAAATGGAGGATCTGTATCAACTTCACCGACCTCAACAAAGCTTACCCAAAAGATAGCTTCCCTTTCTCGGATCGATCAGCTTGTGGATTCGACTTCGGGTCACCAAATGCTGACTTTTATGGATGCCTATTCAGGCTACAACAAGATTCGGATGGCGCTCGAGGATAAGGAAAAACTACCTTCATCACCGATCGAGGTATTTATTGTTACCGAGTCATGCCCTTTGGTTTAAAGAATGCAGGTGCCACCTACCAAAGGTTGGTCAATAAAGTCTTCAAAGAGCAAATCGGCCAAAACATGGAGGTGTATGTTGATGATATGCTGGTGAAGAGTAGGGAGGCATCCTAACATGTTGAGGATCTCACAGAAAGCTTTGCGACACTTTAAAAATACCAAATGAAGCTTAACCCAACCAAATGTGCTTTCGGGTTAACTATGAAAAGTTCTTGGGCTTCATGGTCTCTCAGCGAGGCATTGAAACAAATCCACAGAAGATGGCCCCTCTGGGGTCGATCAAAGACGTGCAACACTTTATCGGAAGGATAACGGCCCTTAGCCGTTTCATTGCTCGATCGGCCGAAAAGTGCCTTCCCTTCTTCAAAGCGCTTCGGTTGGCCAAAAATTTTCAATGGACCCCAGATTACCAGAAGTTCTTTAAAGATCTCAAGAAATACCTTTACTTGCCACCTCTCCTCAGTAGTCCAAAACCAGGGGAAACGCTGAGTCTATACTTGGTGGTCTCTGAAAATGTTGTTGGCTCTGTGCTAATCAGAGAGGAGAACAAAGTCCAAAAGCCAGTTTATTATGTCAGCAAATTGCTCAAAGACGCCAAGGTACACTCGGGTCGAGAAGATGGTTCTGGCCCTGGTAACATCGGTCCGAAAGCTGCGACCATATTTCCAAGCACACACCATAGTCTTGACCGATCAACCCATCAAGGCAATTATCCATCGTCCAGAAGCATCAGGAAGAATGACCAAATGGTCTATTGAACTGAGCAGACATGACATTCAGTATCAGCCTCGTCCAGCCATTAAGGCCAGGTCCTGGCAAATTTCCTCCTTAAATGTACCATACCCGAGGATGGTTCTGCTTCGGACACCCCTGGACAACAAAGCCCAGTGCCCTGTGGTTGCTTCATGCCGACGGATCCTCCAGTGCAAACAGTTCTGGTGCCGGTCTAGTCCTCACAGTCCAGAGGGGGCAACTTTCGAATATGGCATCCGCTTCTCCTTTCCGGCCTCAAACAATGAAGCAGAGTATGAAACCCTGCTCGCCGGACTCCGCATCGCCCGCGAGCTCAAAGTCGAAAAGCTAAACGCCTACACTGACTCTCAGTTAATAGAAGGCTAGGTGCAAGGAGAATTCGAGGCTCGAGAGCCGAACATGATTCGGTATCTTCAAAAGGTGCGCGATCTATCTTCCTGCTTTGCTGAATTTAAGATTATTCAAGTCCCAAGGGCTAAAAATGTGCGCGCCAACCTTTTGTCCTGCCTGGAAACTACGAACTCGATGGACCTTGAACGGATGTTCCACTTGAAGTTCTGGAGAAATTTAGCATTGCCGATGCTGATCAGATGATGCAGGTCAACACCGAACCATCTTGGATAGATCCCCTGCAAAGTATCTCAAAGAAGGGTTGCTACCCACTGACAAAAAGAAGCAAGAAAACTAAAAATGCAATGGTCTCATTATGTTTTGATTGACGATTGCTATATAAGCGATCATTCTCTATACCATTACTCAAATGCCTCCGACCGTCGAAGGCTGATTATGCTCTTCGAGAGGTTCATGAAGGCATCTGCGGTAATCATCTTGGCGTCGGGCCCTATGCCACAAAGTGCTTTGCCAAGGGTATTTATGTAATATCCCATATTGGTAGATGGTCCTATTTTATTGCGATATAGCTTAATCGTTTGCGGATAATTCTCAACGAAAGCCATCGACTAGTTAATAAGTGATAACGATGTCTCTTTTTAAAATTTGAAATTTAACCAAATGCCTACTTTGATGGGAGTAGGCGGTGGAAGGGAGTTAAGGAAATCTCTTTAAATAAGAGATCCCTTCTAAGGTTTTCAATAACACATTATGTACCAAGAGAAAACCAGAAAGTAGAGATATTGGGTCCCTGATCAAGAGCATATCCTGAGGGCATACACCATCGTGTGCGATAGCTCATTGATTGGAAGAACTCAATCAAGGTTCTTGAAGCGGTAGATATGCAGCTGATTCAGATCGAGAGGAAGATCAAGATCCTTATTTAGATCTTCGAGAGGTAGATCGTAAGCAATGGCTGGAGGTAATATAAAGATCCTATCTATTAATTCTATACAATATTATGTAGATTGTTAATAGATTTCTAACAATTGGTATCAGAGCATCAATACCTCTGCCTTATTTTTGTTATAAGTGTTTCCATCATTTCAGATTTAATTATTTTCTAATATAATTAAATCTTTTAGGATAACTTATTGTTTTATTGTTCATAGGCTTTTTTGGTCTCTATTTCTCTCACATAGGGATAGTCCAAAGGGGAGGCTACTGGTAGTACCCAAGATTATTTGGCCCAACGGACGTGTGGTAGGGATATTAGGGACGCACCAAAAAAAAGGAAGCTACTGGTAGTACCTTGGTGCATTTTACCACTACTTACGTACCGAAAGAGTTAATAGGTCGCCTAGAAGATTGCATGGGATCATAATTTATTTTCGTTGATATGGTTTAAATAAAAGAAAGTTGATATGATTAATGAAATATCAATTTGTCACGGTGGTTAGTCTTTGGATTCTTAATTCCACGATCGCAGCTTCAAACCACCGTGGGGTGTGTTGTGGTTCCGATTTTTCCGCTGGTATTCTTGCTTGGCCGTTTTTTAAAGAGATGGAGATGGCTATTTTTTCTTTCGTTGAAACGTCACATGGCCTCTCCAGTCTCTCTGTTAAAGAGAGAAAAACAGCGGTGTGGCCTCTCCAATCTCTATGTTAAAGAGAGAAAAATAGCAGCCTCTTAAAAAAATGGAAACGTGGCCACATGGTGGCTTGTATGGATTTTCGGGTTTCTCTTAGGCACTAAAAAAGAGTAGGTGGCCATTTTTTCCTCTTTTGATTTTCTCCTGGCCATTTTTTTTATTTTTGTTCCAATTTTTGCTCACGAAACTTTGAGCGGAGTGGAAACGTGAATGTGGCCTCTTCTGTTAAAGAGAGAGATAATCTGTTAAAAAGAGAAAACGTGGCTTCCGTGACGTTAAAGAGAGAAAACGTGGCTTCCGTAACCACATGCAGTGACCTGTTAAAAAGAGAAAACATGGCATGTTCTTTGCGTTTTTTGATTTTCTCGCCTATGAGTCTTTCGGTTTTCTCACGGGTGTGATCTTCCTAATCTCACAGATCTCACAGCGATTTAAAATCAAATTGGATTGGTTAAATTTTAAATGCATGCTATTATATGTTTAATGTTTTATTATATTATGTAATATGATTTATTTTATCATTTGTTTCTTAAGTTTAAAATTTTTGTATTAAAATACGCCTCCTGAGTCTCTATGCCTACGATGTTTTGCATAGACTGGCCCAAGGGAATAATGAGCTACGGCCGGATGTGTTTTAATTAACAAAAAAATTTCTTAAGATGATGATTTTGAAATTCATTAAATAGATAATTGATATGCTTATCTCCTGTTTTGCATATTAGATTTATTTTATGCATGAATAAAATTATATTTGGTGGTAGTGTGAAAAATCACAGTGCAAATCCTTTCAAGGTTTGATTGGTCAATTGGTGTCTAGAAAAGTAAAGAGATTGTGGTTACTTAATTGGTTCCGTTGACTGACCTAAGGAAAGCAACGGGGGACCCCACTTCTCTTTACTAGCCTGGACCAATTTGATTAATTCAGATCTTGATTTGAAAATGTTATGTTGATTAAGATAACTGCCTAATAATCATGCTAAATTGGTTAATCTATTTGCATAATGTCATGTGGTCAATATAATTTTGATTAATTGAGAGTAGCCACAGTATCTTTAATTAATCAAAATTATATATTAAGTTGCAAAGATCACATAAGGTTAGATGTCATTAATTGTGATTAATTATATTAATGCAATAAATCTTATCCCACAAGAATTTTTATTGCACTGATATAATTATATAGGATGAGATAATAAATTATTTTCTTAATTACCCACAGGAATTGAGAAATGAATATAATTTGTTAGTCACATCATTAAGTTAATGAGTCTATTTACGTATAATAACTTAGCCCACAGGTAGTTATTATATGTTATTGATTTATGTTATTGCATGTTTACATTGGTAAGATATGACATCAAGTTATATGCCTCAAATTCAGTTACATGAACATGATTTTTATTTTTATGCAGCTATTTTGCCTATTAATATTTTTGATATGAAATGTGATGTTCCCGATTTAAGTGGTAATAATTATAAATTATGGAATGAGAGAATTCTTCTTCAATTAGGGTGCATGGATATTGACTATGCTATCAGGAAGGATGAACCACATTTGGTTACATCTACTAGCACTCAGGCTGAGATTGCTGCGTATGAATGATGGGAGCATTCAATCACCTCAGTATGATGTTCATACGTACTAAGATATCTGCTAGTATACGTGGTTCAATTTCTGAGTGCAAAAATGTCAAGGAACTTCTGAAGGCTATTGATGCACAATTTGAGTCTTTAGATAAGGCACTAGCTAGTACCCTAATGGCAAGATTGTCATCAATGAATCTCACTACTATTGGAGGTGTGCGTGAGCACATCATGAAGATGAGGGACATTGCGGCTCAATTGAAATCCCTAAAGGTTAAGATGTCAGAATCCTTCTTGGTGCACTTTATTTTGAATTCACTTCCACAGCAGTATAGTCCCTTCAAAATATCTTACAACACACATAAGGATAAATGGTCAATTTATGAACTTCTAACCATGTGTGTTCAAGAGGAAGGGAGGCTGATTTTGAAAGTGGAAGAAAGTACACATTTAGTCACTCAGAGAAAGACTAAAGCTTCTAAAGCCAAACGCAAAGGAAATGGTAAAGTACCCATCCATACATAAGACAAGAAGGAGTCCAAGTGCTTCTTTTGCAAGAAGAAAGGGCAGATAAAGAAGGATTGCCTCAAATTCAAGGCTTGGCTTGACAAGAAAGGTACTCTAACCTCATTCGTATGTTATGAATCCAATTTGGTTATATGTCATAACACATTGTGGATTGATTCTGGTTCTACAATCCATGTTTCAAATACCTTACAGGGTTTTCTAAATCAAAGGAAACCATTAGGAAGTGAACAAAGCATCTATTCAGAAAACAAGATGGCTTCACATGTGGAAGCGATTGGGACGTGCAGACTTATTTTAGATTCTGGTTTTGTTTTAGATTTGGAAAAGACATTTATATTCTAAGTTTCTCTAGAAATTTGATTTTAGTGTCAAGACTTGTACTTGAAGGATATTCCTTTAATTTTAATAAAAGCTCTATTGATTTATTTTATAAATTCAAGCTTATTGGGAATGGTACATTATCCGACAATCTTTTCCAAATTAATTTAAAAAATAATACCTCCTATAATGTGATGCACGCCCAAACTGGTATAAAAAGATGTGTTATGAATGAGAATTCCTCTATTTTGTGGCATCGGAGATTCATATCTCCATTGAGAGAATTAAAAGATTAGTAAAAGATGGAGTACTTGATACTCTTGATTTTACTGATTTTGGCACTTGTGTGGACTGCATAAAGGGAAAGCAAACCAACAAGTCCAAGAAAGATGCCAAGAGAAGTTCAGAAGTACTGGAGATCATACATACGGATATCTGTAGTCTAGATATGGACTCGTATGGTCAGAGATACTTCATCTCATTTATTGATGACTATTCATGATATATGTATCTCTACCTACTTCATAATAAGAACGAAGCATTAGATGTCTTTAAAATATTTAAGGCAGAAGTAGAGAAACAATGCGGCAAGCAAATTAAGATCATGAGGTTAGATAGAGGTGGAGAATATTATGGTAGATACACTGAGAATGGACAAGCACCTGGTCCATTTGCTCGGTTTCTTGAAGAAAAGAATTGTTGCACAATACACCATGCCAGAGTCTCCTGACCAAAACGGTGTAGCTGAAAGGAGAAACCGAACATTATTGGACATGGTAAGGAGCATGATTGTCAGCTCCAACCTACCTAAATCCTTGTGGACTGAAGCTCTTAAAATAGCTGCGTATATATTAAACCGAGTTCCAACCAAGGCTGATTCCAAAATGCCATTTGAGTTATTTAAAGGCTGAAAACCAAGTTTGCAACATATACGTATTTGGGGATGCCCATCTGAAGTAAGAGTTTATAATCCACAAGAAAAGAAACTAGACCCAAGGACTATTAGTGGATATTTTATTGGATATGCTGAGAAGTCCAAGGGTTATAGATTTTATTGTCCATCTTACAGCACTAGGATTGTGGAATCAAGAAATGCAAAATTTCTTGAGAATGACTGGATTAGTGGGAGTGATCAATCTACGTATTTTTCTTCTTCTGAGAAAGATCATTCATATATTATAGCTTCCACTTCAAGTGAGGGATTGATTGTTATTTATAGCACTCCTCAAACTCAAATAAGTGCTCAACAACCAGTCATTGAAATTTCACAAGCTGATGATAATCTAGAAGATCATGTTGATCAACAACAACAATCAGTTGATACTCCTCAAGAGGTCATTGACACAACATTAAGAAGATCAACTAGAATAAAGAAATCAGTAATTCCTAGTGATTATATTGTGTATATACATGAATCTGACTATAACATTGGAACCGAAAATGATCTTGAAACGTTTTCACAAGCCATGAGTTCTAAGGAATCAAACTTGTGGTACAATGCCATGAAGGACAAGATGAAATCTATGGCATCTAATCGAGTCTGGGATCTTATTGAGTTGCCTGATGGTATAAAAGCCATTGGATGTAGATGGGTCTTTAAAATAAAGAAAGACTCACAAGGCAACATTGAGAGATATAAAGCAAGACTCGTTGCCAAAGGGTTCACTCAGAGGGAAGGAATCGACTATACGGAGACATTTTCTCCTGTATCCAAGAAAGATTCTCTGTAAATAATTATGGCATTAGTAGCTCATTTTGATTTTGAGTTACATCAAATGGATGTGAAAACCGTATTCCTTAATGGAGATCTAGAGGAAGAGGTTTACATGAAACAGCCTGAAGGATTTTCCTCTGGTGATAGTGAGCATTTGGTTTGTAAGCTTAAGAAATCCATATATGGATTGAAACAAGCCTCACATCAGTGGTATTTAAAATTTCATGATATGATCTCTTCCTTTGGTTTTGAAGAGAACATCATGGATCAATGTATATACCAGAAGGTTAGTGGGAGCAAATTTGTTTCTTGGTCCTATATGGATGACATCTACTTGCAACTAATGATAAAGGGTTGCTATATGAGGTGAAACAATTTCTCTCCAAAAATTTTGATATGAAGGATATGAGTGAGGCATCTTATGTCATTGGCATAAGATTCATAGAGAAAGATCTCGAGGCATTTTATGATTGTCTCAAGAAACTTATATCAATAAAGTATTAGAGAAATTTCAGATGAAAAATTGTTCACCAAGTGTTGCACCTATAGTGAAGGGTGACAAGTTTGCTTTGAACCAGTGCCCTAAAAATGAACTTGAACGAGAACAGATGCATAACATTCCATATGCTCCAGCTATTGGAAGCCTAATGTATGCTCAGGTTTGCACAAGACCTAACATTGCATTTGCAGTAGGAATGTTGGGAATATATTAGAGTAATCCAGGCTTAGACCACTAGAGAGCTGCTAAAAAGGTCATGAGGTATCTTCAAGGGACCAAGGACTACATGCTCATGTATAAATGAACTGATCATTTGGAGATAGAGGGTTACTCAGATTCAAACTTTGCTGGCTGCATTGAATCTCGAAAATCAACATCAGGATTTATATTTATGTTAGCTGGTGGAGCCATATCATGGAGGAGTACAAAGCAGACTTTGACTGCTACCTCTACTATGGAAGCGGAGTTCGTTGCTTGTTTTGAGGCTACATCGCAAGGTGGATGGTTGAAGAGTTTCATCTCAGGGCTTAGAATTGTTGACTCTATAGCTAGGCCAATTAAACTGTACTATGACAATTCAGCTGCTGTATTTTTGGCTAAAAACCACAAGAGTTGTAGTCAAAGTAAACATATCGACATTAAGTATTTAGCCATAAGAGAACGTGTTAAAGAAAATAAAGTGGTCATAGAACACCTTAGCACTAAGTCGATGATAGCTGATCCTTTGACTAAAGGCATGCCAATTAAGAATTTCAAGGATCATGTGGTACGAATGGGAGTTGGTTCCATGATATAATTGCATGGATAACAATTTGTACAAAGAAACTCTTATTTAATTATTTGTTTATTTCTCATTCAGGTGTACACATTATTTGACTTTCGAGAAATGATAAAAATTTTCTTTTTGACTCTGAATGAACATATGGTTTATTCATTATGTTATGTTATCATATTTGGAATAGTGGTAAAGAAATTGAATGCATTGTAATACATAGAAGATAATACTCAATTATAGAGGATTATCGCTATGATTCATGTATTTGATTTCTTGTTCAGTATTGAGAATTGTGGATTAAGATAAAATATACGGACCAAGTGGAAGAATGTAGTATCCCGTGTTGGTAGATAGTCCTATTTATTGCGATATAGCTTAATCGTTTGCGAATAATTCTCAACGAAAGCCATTAAATAGTTAATAAGTGATAATGATGTCTCTTTTTGAAATTTGAAATTTAACCAAATGCCTACTTTGATAGGAGTAGGCGATGGAAGGGAGTTAAGGAAATCTCTTTAAATAAGATATCTCTTCTAAGGTTTTCGATAACACATTACTAACCAAGAGAAAACCAGAAAGAAGCAGAGATATTGGGTCCCTGATCAAGAGCATATCCTGAGGGCATACACTATCGTGTGCGATAGCTCATTGATTGGAAGCACTCAATCAAGGTTCTCAAAGCGGTAGATCTGCAGCTGATTCAGATTGAGAGGAAGATCAAGATCCTTATTCAGATCTTTGAGAGGTAGATCGTAAGCAATGGCTGGAGGTAATATAAAGATTCTATCTATTAATTCTATACAATATTGTGTAGATTGTTAATAGATTTCTAATATATTATTGGCCAACGATGCAGAAAGATGCTGATGACCTTGTCTGAGCCTGTGATTCGTGCTAGCGATACTCAAATGTCCAAAGACTTCCCTCTGCTCACCTGACTTCTATATCATCCCTCTGGCCTTTCGCCAAATGGGGAATGGATATCCTCGGCCCTTTTCCCTCGCAATGGGGCAAAGGAAGTTCTTGTTTGTCGCAATCGATTATTTCACCAAGTGGGTCGAAGCCGAAGCAGTGCTCAGATAACCGAAGCTCGGGCTAAGGACTTCGTATGGAGGTCTATCATCTGCCGTTTCGGCCTTCTCCACACCATCGTCACCAACAACGGAAAGCAATTCGATAATCCTAAGTTCCAAGAATTCTATGAGGATCACGACATTCTTCATCGCCTGACATCACTCGGACATCCTCAAGCCAATGGGGAAGCTGAGGTAACCAAACAAACTCTCCTGCAAGGAATTAAAGCTCGGCTCAACCGGGCACGAGGCAGATGGGCAGAAGAGCTCTACCATGTGTTGTGGGCATACCGAACTACTAAAAGGATACCCACAGGTCAAACTCCATTTAAGATGGCTTTTGGTACAGAAGTTGTCATCCCTGTAGAGGTCGGGCTCCCCTCCCCTTGCATGGAAGGCTATTCGGAGGAATCCAACGACGAGCAACTCCGAACTAATCTTGATTTAATAAAAGAAGTCAGAGAGAAGGCCCGAATCCGAATGGCCGCCTACCAACAAAGAGTAGCTCGCTATCACTCCACCAGAGTCAAAGGGAAGTCTTTCCTTCCAGGTGATCTAGTACTTCGGAAGGCATCCGTGTCAAAGCCACTAGAGCAAGGGAAACTGTCCCCGAATTGGAAGGGTCCCTACCAAGTTACGGAGGTAATCAGACTCGGCACCTACAAACTCCAAGATCTGAATGGAAAATCTATTCTCCGAATGTGGAACTCGGATAATCTCCGCGCCTATCATCAGTAAGAGTACGCCCTCACTAAACTTACTCTGTCCATTGCGTTAAATTTAACTTTCAAAGATTCACAAAATTTCTATTTAGATTACTTTTCCCTAAAAGCTGCAATAAGAAACAGGTCTTGCTACATAATCTTTGAAGACTTGGCAGGGCCGAGTGATCTTTGTACCTTGGCTGCACCAAGTAAAATATATTTGACAAACCTCGGCAGGGCCGAGAGACCTTCGTACCTTGGCCATGCCAAGTAAAATATAATCTTTTTAAATTCTCGATAGGGCCGAGTGATCTCCGTACCTTGGCTACGCCAAATAAAATATATTTGAGAAACCTTGGTAGGGCTGATAGACCTTCGTACCTTGGCTGCGCCAAGTAAAATATAATCTTTGAAGCCTTGGTAGGACTAAGTGATCTCCGTACCTTGGCTATGCCAAGTAAAATATATTTAACAAACCTCAGCAGGGCCGAGAGACCTTCGTACCTTGGCCGTGCCAAGTAAGATATAATCTTTTTAAATCCTCGGCAGGGCCGAGTGATCTCCGTACCTTGGCCGCGCCAAGTAAAATATATTTGACAAATCTTGGTAGGGCCGAGAGACCTTTGTACCTTGGTCACATCAAGTAAAATATAACCTTTTTAAATCCTCGGCAGGGCCGAGTGATCTCCGTAACATGGCCGCGCCAAGTAAAATATATTTGACAAACCTCGATAGGGCCGAGAGACCTTCGTACCTTGGCGTACCAAGTAAAATATAATCTTTTTAAATCCTCGACAGGGCCGAGTGATCTTCGTACCTTGGTCGTACCAAGTAAAATATATTTGATAAACCTCGGCAAAGCCGAGAGACCTTTGTACCTTGGCTGAGCCAAGTAAAATATAATCTTTGAAGCCTTGGCAAGACCGAGTGATATCTCCGAATAATATCTGAAGCCTCAGCAAGACCGAGTGATATCTCTGAATAATATCTGAAGACTCGGCAAGACCGAGTGATATCTCTGAATAATATCTGAAGCCTTGGTCAAGCCGAGTGATATCTCTAAATAATGTCTCAAGCCTTGGCAAGACCGAGTGATATCTCTGAATAATATCTGAAGCCTCGGCCAAGCCGAGTGATATCTCTGAATAATGTCTCAAGCCTCGGCAAGATCGAGTGATATCTTTGAATAATATCTAAAGTCTCCACTACAACATAAAATAAATATAGCGACACTACAGTTGCGCCGACGCAACTGTAGCATCACTATAAGTCTCGTCATAAAATGAATTTAGTCGTAATTATGTCACTAAATAGCGACTCTCAGCGACGCATTTATTGCGTCGCAATATTGCGACGCAACGTCTTTGCATCGCAATATTGCGATGCAAGGTCGTTGCGTCGCAAAATTTAATAATAATATTTTAAAAATATTAGCGACGCAATTTTAGTCGCTAATGAGTCGCTAATTAAATTTTTATAAAAAATATTAAAATTAAAAATTAAAACGGTTAAATTTAATATTGCAACGCAACCAAGTGCGTCGCAATATTGCGACACTAAGACGTTGCGTCGCAATATTTAATAATAATATTTTAGAAATATTAGCGATGCAATTTCAGTCGTTAATACGTAGCTAATTAAATATTTTTTTAAAAATAAAAAAGATTAAAAATTAAAATGGTTAAATTTAATATTGCGACGAATTCAATTGCGTCGCAATAATAATATTTTAGATATAATTAAATTTTTTTAAAAAAATATATATAATATTATAAATTAAAATGGTTAAATTTATAAAAATTATGATCGAAACACTGATATTGATCGAAACACTAATATTAATCAAAACATTCATCATTAAATTTCTAAAAATAATTAATATATTAAAATTTTGAAGTTTCCATGTACAACACATAAAAAAGTAAAGAAAAAAAATACATCAAGAATCTTCACTATCACGATCACGTGGTTGCTGAAAATCCTGTGACATGCGGCTAACCAAATATCGTAAGTGACGCATCTGCTCTCTTATGTCAGAGAGCTCGTGCTGAAGGACTTCCGTGCGCTGGTCGAACTCGTGCTAAAGGACTTCCGTGCACTGGTTGAACTCCTACTGAATCTCCTGCCGAACCTCCTACCGAACCTCCTCCGTAATAGATCTCCGAATGTCCTCTAAACGCTCGGCAGGAATATCGCCAGAATAGCACGAACTTGAGGCCAGCTAGGGAAAATATGCAGAAGCTCTAGTGCCCAGACCATAGACCCTGCGGTCTCGCGGCTGGGCACCAACAGCCTCCAAAAACACACGTCGACTCTCCTCTAATGAGAGTTTGACGGGCGGTCCCCCATCAGTGGAGTCGACCTGCGATGCCTGGGACTGAAGCTCCTCGACTCGTGCCTTTGAATTATAAAATCAACAATAAATGAATCAATAAATTTCTCTAAATAAAATTTTAGAAATTAAACAGATACAATATAAAGCTAATTTCTTACCGCAACCTCCCGTGATCGTGTATCGACCCAGGAACCGTCCTCTTGGTGTGTGTCGCCCTGAATAGACGAAACTCACCAGGATCTCCGCCCTCCTGTTCAGACTACAACAACAGAAAGAAAAATTGATATAAATAAAAGTATTTGTAAATAACTAAATTAGTAATTAAAATATTTAAGTTTTCTTACCATGCGGCGTCTGTGCTTCTGAATCGAAATAGACCCCGTAGTGTGGCGGGAGAGACCCGTGCCAGAACCGCCCCTCTCGGATTGGCGGTTCATGCTGGCTGATGCGGACCTCCTGCGCCAGCCATCAGACTGCCATGCCTGCTGCCACTCATGCCAAATACCCTCCGGCACATGGGCAAGACGCTCACCCGATGTCCTCCAACGATGAAGCATGTCGGAGTATCGGCGTGCTGTAAGAGCATTCCATGCTGCCCTAATGGCATCATGGATAGCAGGGTCCCACGTAAACTTTTTCTGCATTGAAATAAATAGTTAGTTTAAGAATTTATTAAGATTAAAATTTAAGATAAATTATATTTAATAAGTTTACCTAAAACTCTAAAAATAAAACTCCATCGTGGCTGCAGATACATGGCGCCAATCGTAGCCACTGGGATCAGCACGCCTCTGAAATATGGAGCTAATCTGGCTCGATACATGATGCTGCTCAATAAATCTATTAAAAAAACACATGTTTATAGGTAATTGCCTTAAAAACATAAATGATATATTTACAATTACTATATACTTACAGCCCATGAGCATCCAATCCAAGTACGGTGCGACCGATGGTGGAAGAACTCTCAGATGTATGTGTCGATCGGCTGGATGATAATACTAATGCAGGATCACCGCTGATGGCTGAAGAGACCGGAGGCTGTGCGATGTGTGGAGATCCGAACTCTCCATCTCCAAAGCTCATGGGATTTGATGCAGCAGGGCTACGTCTCTGCTCACTCTGTCTATTGCCGGTAGATCTACCTCGGCCTGTCATACTGAAAATACTAAAGATTCATGAATGTTATTACAATTAATGATTAAATATGTAAAAAATAACATTTGTAAAAATAAATTAAATTTGAAAAAACCTCTATGTTTAGTTGGTTTCATTTGTTTCGTGAAATGTTGGTTAAACATCCGATGCCGTATCGGACTGCGATTCAGTTTCATTATCATCGGAAGGAAACCAAACATTTGAATCAGCAATTTCTTGGACATCACCATTTGGATCTTTAAGTGATGTTTCAGGAGCCCTTGTGGCGTCCTCAATTGCATGCATTTCCATCTCATCCTCTTGAAATGCAGGGCACTCGGCTGATTGACTTGATGAACTCTTGTCTAATACGATTGTTGAACGTGGGATAATTTTAGAAACAATCCACCAATCTCGCTTGTCATTGCGCAAACTTGGATATCCGCAGTAAAACACTTGCTGAGCTTAGGATGCAAGGATGAATGGATCATATTTCTGCAATCTTCGTCGATGGTTCACTTCAACTAGATTGTAGTCGTTATGAACCCTTTTTCCCACAGGAAGTGTTGGATCAAACCAATCGCAACGAAACAATACGGTTCATTTAATAGGCCAACCGGGATATTCAACTTCAACCACCTCTACTAACTTTCGTAATAATCCTGCATATTTGCTCCAACACTTTCTCCTTTAACACACACGCCCCAGTTCTGTGTGCCTCTTCAAGCTGCTAGTCGTTCAATCTGAAATTTGTACCCATTAACAAAATAGCCAGTAGAGGTTGTTACGGTCTTCAATGGCCATTGCGATAGACATTTAATGAAAATATTATCGGTTGTGGACCATGGACTGTTTACCTATAAATTAATAAGCAATTCACAACCAATTCAAAAAATAAAAGCCATTATTGAAATTGATTGAGTGATACTACTCACAAATTCATAAAACCAGTAAGCCAACTTCGTTTCTAACTTCTGCCCAATGGCAACTTGACTGATGTCGGGATTCATCTGTCGTTGTCTATCACAATACATCCTTATGGGATGATAAGGATTAAAACATCTGTTAGCAATTAAATATTGTGGTATATTGCAATTTAAATTAGAAGTTCCAATTAAGCATGAAGTATATACTTACTCAATGTATGGATCGACTTCTCTACAGTTCATTAAGATGTAATAATGTGCTGCATTATACTCTATATCGCTAAGATTTCTTGACTTCTGCGCCCCAAATGAACGGCCGATACCTTTAAAAACTGATATTCTACCGTCATTAGGTTCTCCTTCGTCCACACATACGTCATCGTTACGACCAACATTTTGGCTCATCGTGCGGACGTGACCCTCAAAGTAATGCGAGGCAAAAGCTGAAACTTCTTCGACCAAGTGTGCATTACATATTGAACCTTCAACCCTTGCCTTATTATGCACATTATTTTTTAACTTCTTAAGGTACCTATATGTAAAGGTGAAAAAAAAAAACTAATGTTCTCGCAATGAAATAATATTTGAAATGTCAACATGTCTTACTGATGTATATATTTACCTCTCGAAAGGATACATCCAGCGATACTGCACGGGACCAGCTATGCTCGCTTCGTATGGCAAGTGAACCGGTAAATGCTCCATTGAGTCAAAAAACTAAGAGGAAATATTCGCTCCAGCTTGCATAAAATAATTGGAATTTCCTCCTCAAGCCTGCCATGGATGTAGAAGTAATGACTGCGATAGATAACTCCTTGAAGAACAAGCTGAGCTCCGTCAATGCCTTCCAGACATGGTGCGGAAGCAACTCACGAAAAGCTATAGGCAATAACCGTTGCATGAAAACATGGCAGTCGTGACTCTTCATGCCGAACAACTTGAGCTCATGCATGTCCATACACCTACCGATATTTGAGGCATAACCATCTGGAAATTTTAACCCTCTAACCCAGTTACATAATACTTCTTGTAAATTTCTGTAAAGAGTGTAACAGGCTTTAGGATAGGTCCCATCGGCACTCCTCCTCAAATCACCTCTTCTGCAATAAAGATTAAGTTCTTCTCTTGACTTTGCAATGTCTTTGGTTTTTCCTGGGATGTTTAGCACCGAGTTAAATATGTTATCAAAGAAATTTTTCTTGATATGCATAACATCCAAGTTATGCCGGATGAGATTTGTGCTCTAATACGGCAAATCCCAAAATAGTCCTCTTCTTCTGGTTATGTTCTTTACATATACGGCCATTTATTCTATCTGCATCTGGTTCCCAAGCATACCTCAACCCCAAATGCTCTATAGTATCAAATATATCCATGCCGGACCTAACCAGTTCGGCGAATTTTGTGACTGCTTTGTTCTTCCGGAAGGCGGTCAAGTTATGCCTGTAAGGATGATTTGGAGGCAAGAACTTCCTATGATTATCAAACCATGACTGCTTACCACTCTTCTGCAATGTAAATGCATCCGAATCATACATGCAATGGGGGCATGTCAGACGTCCAGCATTGCTCCAACCAGACAACATTGCATTGCCGGGAAGTCACTTATTGTCCACATCAAAGCAGCTCTCATGATGAAATTCTATTTCATAGAAATGTCGTAGGCTATGACTCCTGTTTCCCACAACATTTTCATTTCGGTCACCAACGGTTGCAGGAAGACATCAATCTTTCCTTTAGATTTGATGGTCCTGGAACCAAAACTGTCAAAAACATTGCAGAATCTTTCATGCACTTCATAGAGGAAGATTATATACAGTCAATATCACAGGCCAACATGAATACTGTTGGCCCGCTTGACCAAATGGTTGGAAGCCATCGGAACAAAGACCTAATCTCACATTCCTTATATCTTCAGCGAAATCAGGATGATTTTCATTGAAATGCTTCTAAGCTTTTGAATCTGACGGATGCCGCATTTCATCCTCTTTAGATTCATGTTCAGCATGTCATCTCATATCAGCAGCTGTAGCCTCAGATTGTATAATCTCTGCAGGCCTGGAGTAAGAGGAAAGTAATGCATCCTCTTGTAATGCACACTTTTCCTCCTACTTGTACTAGCTCCCCCTTCGCCATTTTTGTACCTCGATTGCCCACAAATCTTACACCATCGCAGCTCTGAGTCTTCACCCTAATATATCATGCAATTGTTCAAGCAACAATCGATCTTATTAACTGGGAGCCCAAGCCCACGCAACAACTTCTTCGTTGAGTAAAAACTGTCTGCTACAACATTATCATTTGGTAAATTTCCTTGATTAACCTAGCTACAGAATTGAACGTCTTTCTGATAATCGATGTTCTGCCTTAATATTCAACAACCGAGCAACCGTAGACAACTGTGAATGGCCCTCACAATTAGGATACAATTCTTGATTTGCAGCACGCAACATATCATAAATTGCTGTGCATCTGGATTTGGTTCTTCCATAAATGTATTCTGATTGAATTCATTACCCGATGCATTCATCACCATTTCTTCATATGTGTTTAAATTCACAAATGGTTGGAATTGACACTTGTTGGCTTGTAACAGCTGCTGGAATTTCCTCTGGTTCACCATGACAGTACCAAACATCGTAATCAGGAACAAACCCCTTTTATACAAATGTACCTTAACAGTTTCAACATCTCTGTAGGCTTCTGATACCTGTGAAAGTTGCATGGGCACCTAATCCTAGGCCCATCCATTCATTCAGGTTGGCTACATGCAAATGCGATAAATTCTTCCAATCCATTCAGAAAATCTGGATTAAGCAAGCCATCTTTTATCCTT
>UESW01004270.1:950287-984656 GCA_900491605.1 Calamus simplicifolius
ATTCGATCTGCGATGATCGATCAACGGTTGCGATCGATTTGAACCCATGATCCCGATCAGCGATGATCGATCCGACGGTTGCAATCCAACTAATCGGCGACGATCCGACGGTTGCGATCGATCCAGGCCATGATCCCAATCAGCGATGATCGATCCGACCATTGCAATCCAACCGATCGGCAACGATCCTGATAGAGATATAGACTAAAAGATATGCTTTATGTTATGTCTTTATATTTTAATGAGAATTCATTTTGAGCAATGTGTGCCATTTTACTATATATGTGCATGTGTCTAGTATTTACAAAGAGTATTTGATCTAGTGTGTAGAGTACGGCTTACACACAGAAGACTAGATCATCGGTTCTTTTGGAATACAAGTTTATTGTTCACAGTTTTAGATGGAATTGGACACACCATCAGTAGAACTGTAGCACAAATTTTTAGTAGGTCTGTCTTGACTACGGGGAATGGTTTATTCTAACTATTTGTGCTAGTACACTTTGTGTGTATTGAACAGGACCCAGTTGAGTTAATTATTTTATACTGACTTTATAAATAATTTAAAACTCATGAATATTATGATTACTTATGCTCTTAATCTGAATTCTATTTCTAGACACGTGTATGTAGTGATTATTGCTTTGATTACACATAGAGTGAGATTCTATATGAGTCAATAAACTCAGTGGGTTGGGCAATAACATTATATATATGGTGAATATTAATAGTTGAAGGAATCCACGTCCTGAATTTGGATTGATGATATCCCCTTGAGAAAGCTTATAAGTTTTGATTGTATCAAATCTTGCAAGTGGATTTTGAATCCGATACATCAAATAAGTTAAGTGGATAAGTCTCAAGGATAATAAAAGCCAATTAAATTATATTGTCAGTAATTAAATTTAATTGGTGGATATCTGTAATCTTAACGTGGGGAGATAATAAGTATTTAATATTAAGGCTCGAAAATATAAATTCGAATATGATTAGGAGTACAATTATAATTCTTTAGTGGAATGAATTGTAATTTACGTAATTGAATCCTAACCCGGGGTAGGATTAGGAGATTTAATTACGTGGAAGTCCTTTTCATATTTGCCTATTGGTCCCTGTTGTAGCCCTATAAATACCCTCTCAGTTGGTTGCTAGGGTTAAGGTTTTGAGTAAGGTTTTGAGAACGTTTTTGGAGAAAGAAAAACAAGAAACCCTAGGTCGGCCAAGAGATCCCACCATCTTGTGAGAGAAGGAAGGTATTTTCGGGAAACGGCGGAAGGCTAAAAGGTTGAGGTCGAGCAATCGAATCAAAGTATTCCAAAGTTCAAATCTGAAGGTATGATCTTATACTCATAGATTAGAATGGTAAAAGTTTTTGTATTACTCATATACGCTATAGCCATGATCTTGGGGGTATTCTGCACTCCCCAACAGATCCGATGGTTGTGATCGATCCAAGCCATGATCCTGATCGGCGATGATCGATCCGACCACTGCTATCGATCCGATCGGCGACGATCCGATGGTTGCGATCGATCCAAGCCATGATTCCGATAGGGGATGATCGATCCGACCGTTCGATCCATCCGATTGGCTATGATATCCGACGGTTACGAGTGATCCAAGCCATGATCCCGATCGGGGATGATCGATCCGACCATTACATATAGAACCGATTGGCGACGTTCCGACGGTTGCGATCGATCCAAGCCATGATCCGATCGGCGATGATCGATTCGACCATTACGATCCATCCGATCGACGATCCATGGTTGTGATCGATCAAAGCCATGATCCCGATCGGCGATGATCAATCCGACCGCTGCGATCCATCTGATCGGTGACGATCGACGATTGCGATCGATCCAAGCCATGATCCCGATCGGCGATGATCGATCCGACGGTTGCGATCCATCCGATCGGCGATGATATCCGACGGTTGTGATCGATTTAACCCATGATCCCAATCGGCGATGATCGATCTGACAGTTGCGATCCAACTAATCGGCGATGATCCGACGATTTCGATCGATCTAGGCCATGATCCCAATCGGCGATGATCGATCCGACCATTGCGATCCAACCGATCGGCGATGATCCACGGTTGCGATCGATCCAAGCCATGATCCCGATCGGCGATGATCGATCCGACCGCTGCTATCGATCCGATCGACGATGATCCGATGGTTGCGATCGATCCAAGCCATGATCCCGATCGGCGATGATCAATCCGACCGCTGTGATCCATCCGATCGGCGCGATCCAATGGTTGTGATCGATCCAAGCCATGATCCCGATCAATGATGATCGATCCGACCGTTGCGATCCATCCGATCGAGGATGATATCCGACAGTTGCGATGATCTAAGCCATAATTCCGATCGGGGATGATCGATCCGACTTTGCGATCCATCCGATCGGCGACGATCCGATGGTTGCGATCGATCTAAGCCATGATCCTGATCTGTGATGATCGATCCGACGGTTGCGATCCATCCGATCGGCGATGATATCCGACGATTGCGATCGATTGAACCCATGATCCCGATCGGCGATGATCGATCCGACGTTGCGATCCAACTAATCGGTGACGATCCAACGGTTGCAATCGATCCAGACCATGATCCCAATCGACGATGATTGATTCGACGATTGCGATCCATCCGATCGGCGATGATATCCGACAGTTGCGAGTGATCCAAGCCATGATCCCGATCGGTGATGATCGATCCGACCGTTGCGATCCAACCGATTGGCGACGATCGACGGATGCGATCGATCCAAGCCATGATCCGATCGGCGATGATCGATTTGACCATTTCGATCCATTCGATCGGCTACGATATCTGACGGTTGCGATCGATCCAAGCCATAATCCTGATCGGCAATGATTGATCCAACCATTGCCATCCATCCGATCGGCGATGATCCGACGGTTGTGATCGATCAAGCCATGATCCCGATGGCAATGATCGATCCGACCGTTGCGATTCATCTGATCGACGACGATATCCGACAGTTGCAAGTGACCCAAGCCATGATCCTAATCGAGGATGATCAATCCGACCATTACATATAGAACTGATCGGCGACGATCCGGCTATTGCGATCGATCCAAGCCATGATCCCGATCGGCGATAATCGATTCGACCGTTGTGATCCATCCGATCGGCGATGATCCAATGGTTTTGATTGATCAAAGCCATAATCCCGATCGGCGATGATCGATCCGACCATTGCGATCCATCCGATCGTGACGATATCGGACGGTTGCGATCGATCCAAGCCATGATCCCGATCGGCGATGATCGATCGATGGTTGCGATCCATCCGATCGATGATGATATTCGATGGTTGCGATCGATTGAACCCATGATCTTGATCGGCGATGATCGATCCGACGATTGCCATCCAACTGATCGGCGATGATCCGACGGTTGCGATCGATCCAAGCCATGATCCCAATCGATGATGATCGATTCGACGGTTGTGATCCATCCGATTGGTGACGATATCCGATCGGTTGCGATGATCCAAGTCATGATCCCGATCGGCGATGATCGATATGACCGCTATGATCCATCCGATCGGCGACGATCCGACGGTTGCGATCGATCCAAGCCATGATCCGATCGGTGATGATCTATCCGACGGTTGCGATTCATCCGATCTGCGATGATCCGACGATTGCGATCGATCCAAGCCATGATCCCGATCGGCAATGATCGACGACAGATACTTCTGTGGCTGGCAAGAAAGGGGGAACCACTTTATATTTTGTTATTTTTTTTTTCACGGGAGAGGTTGTGAAAAAAAACCCCTTTTTTTAAAATTTTACCAGCGGCCTGGCGGTGGCCAGGCCACGACCTTGGTTGCCGACCATGACCACGAAAAAAATTTTTTTTTGTTATATGCGTCGCTAAATTAACGATTTGATTTTAATTTTTTGGGTTTTTGTGTTTTTATATTAAAATTAAATTTTTTTATTTTTTTGGTATATGCGTCGCTATATTAAAAATTAATTTTTTTTTAATTTTTTGGTATTTTGCGTCGCTAAATAGCGACACAATCACTGCGTCACTATATTAACGAATTTTTTTAAAATTTTCTGGGTTTTAGCGATGCAATAATGCATCGCTATATTGCGATGCAAACAGTTGCGTCGCAATATAGCGACACATTATTGCGTCGCTATATTGAAAATTAATTTTTTTTATTTTTTTATTAAATACGTCGCTATTGCGTCGTTAAATAGCGACGCAATCACTGCATCGCTATATTAACAATTTTTTTAAATTAAAATGGTTTTGCGTCGCTATATTGCGATGCAAATTTGCATCACAATATAGCGACGCATAATTGCGTCGCTATATTAAAAATTATATATTTTTTATTTTTTTGTTATTTACGTCACTAAATAGCGACGCAATCACTGCATTGCTATATTAATAATTTTTTATTTTCTAGTTTTTGCATCGCTAATGCGTCGCTATATTGCGACGCATTATTATTGCGTCGCTAATTGAGTCGCTATTTTTTTTCTCGCTGAGTTGTCGCAATTTGGTCGTAATTTAGTGACGCAAAAATGCGTCGCTAAATTGGCATCGCTATTTTGATTTTTCTGTAGTGCTCGGCAAGACCGAGTGATATCTCAGAATAATATATGAAGCCTCGGTCAAGCCGAGTGATATCTCTAAATAATGTCTCAAGCCTCGGCAAGACCGAGTGATATCTCTGAATAATATCTGAAGCCTCAGCCAAGTCGAGTGATATCTCTGAATAATGTCTCAAGCCTCAACAAGACCGAGTGATATCTTTGAATAATATCTGAAGCCTCGGCAAAACCGAGTGATATCTCCGAATAATTTCTGAAGCCTCGGCAAGACCGAGTAATATCTCTGAATAATATCTGAAGCCTCGGCAAGGCCGAGTAATATCTTCAAGCAATATCTCAAGTTCTGACGAGAATGGATAACTCCTTCATAATGGCAGCAAAGCCGGGTGATTTCTCTAGCATGACTGAATCATCCTATCATACTTCGGTGGAGGTAAGTAACCTTTCTCTGCGCACCAACAAAATTATTTCATTTCTCTTTAAGGAAAGACTTTCTCCGTCCCTTGAGTATGGCCATGTCTACATTGCAAACTAGTAAGGCCGCCCAGGCCTTCCTCTGACCTAAACAGAGATGAGTACTTCCTTCGCAGAGGACTAAGCATTGTCGAAATGCCTAACGAAGGCAAAGTAACTTAAATGCTGCCATAGATTTATAAACTATGCTACGATTAAGAAAGCAATATAAACAAAACGACCCTCGCTACCAAACAACACAATCACGTTGGAAAAGAAATAAGTACTCGAAGAAGAAAGAGTAAGAACTTTCTTTATTAATAAAAATTACAATAATCTCCTAAGAGGCATTACAAGTGCATCATAGCACAGAAAATAAAGACAAATAAAAAAAGCTCGGGCAAGCAGCTTCAGTCGATAACACTATGTTTGCATCCGACCCAAGAAATCGGAGAAATCAGATGGCTCCATTGAGTCGCTAGTTGATAGCAAAGCATGCCATCCACGGATCCCTCGGATGGATGAACTAAAGGATCCAAATTGGGCTGAAGACCTGTGGATGCCAATGCTGAGGATTCCTGCCCCTGAGTGGGATGCTAGGCTGCTAGCCCCTGCTCAAGAACATAGACAAGAGACCAGCAGACCAGCACTACTTGCCTCCCTCCTCACTTGAGAAAGGACCCCTCAGGTAGATGAACTGAGGGATCCAAATTGAGGAAGGAGGAGAAGTTCATGTAACCATGGGAGCTGCATATGCATTGCATTTTCTGTGGTCCCCATGGTAAGTGACAAAGGCAATACAAAGAGCGCATACGTGCGCTCTCCATATGACCTCTATGTGTGTCCCCATGCGCTCTCCATATGACCTTCGGGAGTCCTCCCTTGAGGACTACTTGCTCTTCAGCAGCCCCTCCATCACCCCAGCTATCTGAGATGAGCCTGCTTTCAAAAGGGAAGCTCGATCTCTCTATTCTCGACCTCAGTAAAACAGGCGCCATGAAAACCTCTCTAACTCACATAAAGAGAAGGTTTCGGGAGATGCTCAAACATAGTCCGCTCTCCCTTTTTTATAGACAAACAAACCGGGAGCAACCATTAAGGAAGAGGACCCTGGAGTTTGAAACACCATGGCCAAACTGCCATGTGGCACACTAAGAAAAAAGGCGCATCCCAAGGCACCGAGCATGCCTCCCAGGCCATGACGAAAAGCAGATCTCCTTCTGATCTCGAATCGAGAGCCTTAAATGCAAAAAATCGCCTGCAGGTCCTTGAGATATGGGCAGACCTGGGAGATCCCCCTCCGAAAATGACATCGTCCACTAGCAATTGATTGCTTAGCACATACACAAAAGGGACTTACGTTGGAAAAGGCCAACGGGATAAATGCCCTAGGAAAAATGAGGTATCCTTCGGCAAACCGCAAGCTATTTCATCTACCTCGGCAGAAAGTGAACCAACTTCTTGCTTCGGATAAACTAAATTATCTGCCTTACCTCGGCCCCAACCGAGGTACTTCTATGGTTTTGGCCATTTCGAGCCGCTCTTCTCCTTCGGCGAGCCGAGCTATCCTATGCCTCGGCGAATCGAATTGTCTTACGCATTTCAAACTATTTATCTTGCTTCGGGAGAGGCCGGGATAATATTCCTTGGCAAAGCCAAACAGTTTCATTCATCAGTAGACCTAGCTAATTTGGCTTCGATTAAGCAGAGTATTCAATTGGAACTGCTGAGAGCAATCCGACCTTAAAGCACGATTTGTTTACGATTCGTTTGCAAGCGGGAAAAACTTCTGACAAGCAAAAAGATTGTTAGAAAAATGATGACCAAAGCAAAAGAACACACATAAGAAGACAAAAGATTCGTTCATTGAGATTCGATTGAATTACAAGTGAAAAAAGCAAACATACATAAGCAACCCTCAAGAGTCAAGATTCAAATCGGCTCTAGGGGCCCCCTCGGTAACATCTGGAGGAATTTGACTTGGCTCGCCCACTTCGAATACATTTGGAGGGGGAACCTTAGGTTCCTCGGCATTAAGCTAAGGAGACCCCTCTGGAGCCATGGCCTCATCAGTGCCTAGGATGGTCTCAAGGTCAACGTCCGAGATGTCTTCATACTCAGCTTCTTCAGCTCCTGGGGTATGAGTATCATAAAACTTGGCCTCTAGAAAAGATAGATCTAACTCGGGGTATACCCAAGAGATCTTCGCCCGAGTCTCCTCTTCGCCGAACCGAAATGCATCAGTGCAAGCCGCTTTGTGCTCCTCGAAGAATTGAGCAGAACTCTTGTACTCATCCACGACCGAAGAGATTCGTCTATTAGCTTCGGCCAACTGACACCCTAGTTCAAAATTCATTTGGTGGCTTGAGGATAACTCCGCTCTCAAAACTTTGAACTGATCCTGAACCTTGAGCCCAATTCTGCCTATCTGCAAACACCGGATTGTTTGAGGCTATGGCCGAAAGAAAAGGCACTAGAAATAAGTAAGAAGACATTATACCTCTTCTTCTCGCCGGGCCATTTTTTCGTTCAACTCATTAACCTTTTCAAGGGCCTTCAATTTGGCCGCTTTATTTGCTAGAGACCCCCCTTGAGCTCATTAATCCTGGACTATTTTTCTTCAACCTCCCGCCGAGACTGATCAAGGTCAGCGGTGAGTTTGATAATTTGATCGTGCTGCCATTTCAGTCAATCTCCCTATCGGCAAGCTTCCTATTTAGGCTAATGAGCTAATTGCTATCGCCAATGCCTGCGCTCCTCTTCATCAAGCCTCTTATTCCAGTTATTTTTCTCCTCAGCGAAACTGTCCTTCAGTTCGCTCCATCTCTCGTCAAAATGCTGCCGCATAGCCTTGACTTCATCGGCATGCTTTTACTTGATCTATGATAGCTCTAGACAGCCTTATCAGATTGCTTGCGAAAGCACTGGAGTTCTTTAACTTGGATCTCGAGCCGAGAGGCTCTCTCAGCATTAGCTTGGTAGGACTTGCTCATTCTCTCGAGGTCCCCCTGGATAGATGACAGGCATTGGAAAGTTTACTAGTCGAATCCACCCTTGCCCGAAGACCGGCGGCCTCCCTCCTAGCCTGAGCACAGGCCCCATGGCCAAGTTTAGGCGCCAACTCAGTGCCCTCATAATTAAGGCATTCCTTAGGCCGAGCCAACCGACTAAAAATTGTTACCTTGATACAATGACTTACTCAGGAGGCATAGTTTGTAACAATCTTTTAAGAGCGAGGCTGCTGATCTCAGGGAGAAGGTAGACATCCTTCGGCGCCCTGAGCGCCCGAAAGCCGCCTCGATGATGTCCTCTACGGCGGGCTCATCCATCGAGGAACCTTCTACCGTACGCAGCATGGACCGCATCAAAACGCAAACATGTCTTCCACCTTTGGACTATGAATAAGGAAATTCATGGCCGAAAAATCGGCTTGAGAAACTTCGGCCTAAGGAACTGCCATCCGCCTAGCCTCCTCCATTAGAATTCTAACATGCGGGGCCTCGGATGCTTCGGCTCTGGCTGAAGGAATTTAGTCCGAGCATCCCCCCGCTCGGTGGTTCTTCTTCTTCTTCTTCTTCCTCTCCAAGTGCTACCTCGTCCCCAGCGGACTCCACCCAAACCTCGGCTTCCTCCACGGGTCCCCCTGGTACCTCGGGAGAAAGCCCTCCAATGGGAAGTCCTTCAACCTCCGCCGGTCCCCCCTTGGGTGGCTCCATGTGAGCTTCGGTGGCAGCGACTACCTCTTTTGCCCCCTCAACTAGAGCAAGGACCTCTTCCCCGTCCGCATGCAGCATTACAGGGCTGCCGACCTCTAGCAAATGAGGTTGATTCGGTGACATCTCCTCGGCATCGTCTAACACGACCACTATTTGAAGAGGGAAAACTTCAATTGCTCCCTCCGAGCTTCCCCCTACAGCTTTTTCCTCCTCTACCATGCCCCCCTCCGACAGGGAGGACTCAACAACCGCGGCCGACGCATCCACTTCCCCCTTCTTTGGAGTGAAGGAATGGCGGCGAGCACTATCTTTCTTCAGCTCCGTTGGGCGAGACCTGAAAGGGCAGGATCTCTTTTTGGACCTATGCTTGTCCCCGGAGCTGGAGCCCATGTGGCGCTTGCTCAGCTCCTTCTTCATTTGGCCCATGAATGCCGACCCCTCGGCTGAAAACACAGCTAATGGTCAATCAAACCGCAATAAAGTTGCCTGAGTATATCGACTACCAGAGCAAAGGGGAAAAGAGACTCACCTTGGGGGTCAATGGAACTGAGCCCGATGGCAAAAAGGGCATCCTCTGATAACAGGGCGCTAGCCGATAGCACCCGACCACTGCGAAGGGTTACCAAATCCCTCTTCTCCTGCTCGGACAACTCCAGGCGCGCTTCCAGATCTTTTACATAGCTCCCATGTCCCTAAAAAATCCGAACCAATGTTTCCTCGACAATGAAAAATCGAGACTTCCACTCCTTTATCGACGATGGATTATCTGAAATCATTTTAAATGACTTCCGGGGACCAATATAAGGCCACTCGGAGCTTCTCCCGGAAACCAGGTTGTAGCAGACTCGGAATATGGGGAGGGTCGCAGTCACCCCAATACGGCTACATATCGAGATGAACCCGATGAGATTGCGCCAGCTATTCGGAGCCACCATTGTCGGGCATGTTGTAGAACCTCATTACCTCCTGCACTAGCGGGTGAAGAGGAAACTAGAGACCTGCCCTCAAGCTCTCCTCGTAGAAGAATACCCCATGGCTCAGCTCCATTGAAACCCTATGCTCGGCCTTCATAAGCCATAGGGAAACGTCCCGAGGAACCCTGTAACGCGGCAGATTTTGTCCAAATCCTCGAGGGTTACCTCTAAGTTAACATCGCTTGGGCCCTTCATATTGTCAAGTTGAGAGGCAAAACACAAATAAGCTAGCAAGGCTTTGGGGAGGAATGAAAAATCTCTAAGGTGGAGACGAGAAAACGTTGCAGAACACGCCCTAGCCTTTTTTCCTCTTTAAATAGCACTCCAGAAGGAAGCCCGAGATGCTAAAACTTCTGATATGGGCGCCAAAAATACAGGAGCCTCGCTACGTGGGACTCCCACAATCGCGGCCTGCTGGAAACGAGGCATTTCCTTCTGTGTTGTGGCGAAAAATGATGATAAAACGACGGCCTATCATTTACGAGACTATCATTGCCGCCCCTTCGGATCCCCAGAATGAGATTATTCCAGAACTCTACTCCCTACATCCAAATTTACACTTCGGACTAGGGAGTGGGGGCATATGATGAGGGGTAAAACTATCATCGCATTAATGCCTATGCACATCGATAATTGGGTTGAGACCAATCCTAACATCCTGTCGGCCAGTTGTTACATCCGCAAGGCGGCAAAGCCAAATTGCCTTCAGTAGAGTCGGGTCGCCCCGACGGATCAAACCATCCTATACCTCGGTAGATCAAACCATCCTGGTGCAGGCACCAGGATCAAGCAGAGGATTCTTAACCTTATGTGGATATATGATTAGTTATGATTCAAGTCTTGAGTTGGAAATAAAGTTTAGTTTATTTTGAGTCTGTCCAGTTCATTTTATTCTAAATTGAGTCCTATCCAGTTCAGTTTATTTTAATGTGAGTCCTGTAGTAAGTTCATCAGCTTACAAGAGGAGACATCAGTATTGGAGCAGAAGACAAGGCCATCACAGTCAGACAGAGCAGCTGCTAAATTCAAGTTGGTGCCACACCTACTTCAAGCAGCCCACATGCCACCTAGCAGAGCAAGCAACCTTTCCGATCTGGATGATCATTTTCCTCATCTGGCCGATACCGATTTTATGCCAAATTAAGCTGCCACTGATTGCATCTAGAAGATCACCTTCCTCATCTGGACCTGCAGATTTCATGCCAAATTAAGCCGCTGATTGCATCTAGAAGATCACCTTCCTCATCTGGACGCTGCAGATTTCATGCCAAATTTGATTAGGGCACCTTTTTTTTTTTCTCTCTTTCCATATCTGTATTTTCTTGGGCCCCAAGTCTCTTGCTCTATAAAAGAGACCCTCTTGTATGAATGATGTATCTTTTATTATTAATCAATCAATCCAAGTTTTGAGTTATTGTGATTTTTGTTAATTGGTTCTCTGGTGCTCTTGTTTCCCTCCTCCTGCGCGTGCCAACATCCCAAGTCTCCAGGAGAAACCCTGGCGCCACCTTTGTCTTCCAATAGTGGACGCCCAAGAGCCCTTGGCCGGCCTCCCCTTTTCTCTACTCCTTCCTTGTCTCTTTGCCTCTATTCTAAATTTTCTCTATTATTCTTTAACCCTTGTATGGTGATCTTGCAGATCCCTCAGTAGCCACGAATCCAGGATTCAAGGTGATCGTCATCCAGGTCAGCGGATACTTGGCCGCAGATCCGTGGGCTCAAGGCTTGGTCATCTAGGGCGCATCCGCCAGGCAGAGCAACCCCTTCAACACTTTGATCTTTCCCCTCTTGCCAGGTACACCCTCTAATCTACTAGTAACTTTATTGTAGGAGAGCAAGCCCTACCGTGCGGATTTACTGTGAATTTTTCTGAATCCCTCTTAGGCTATTACTTTGGGAGAATAATCAACTGTAATTATTAATCATTTAAAAAAAATTACTTGCATGCGAATCGGTCCTGCATCAGTTTGGTATCAGAGCATAGTTAGGGCTTAATTTAATTCACGTTATTATCAGTATATCATCTGTTAATTGAATTGTTTCTGCCTGCATACACATCAAAAAATTACAAAATTTATTTCTCTAGATTCATTATAATTTAAAGTATTTTTGTTATTTTTTGAGAATTTAATTCGATCTATAAAAAAAATTCTAAGATTTATTGCTATTTACAGATTTCTGGATTAGGGTTTGTGTTTTACATGTCATTCATCTGCATTAAATTACTCTTAAGGGCTTTCATTGATGTCAGATAAGGGAGGGATTGAGACCCCTTCCTTGGCCCAAAACAACCACCCGTGCATTCCGATCCCAAGCCTCTAATCTAAAACTGAGTAGCAACTTAATTGACATTTGCCCTAGAGGGCTAGGGACACCAACAGTCGGTTTAGTGTACTGGAGGAGACTAGTACAAATCAATCTGGCATGTGCTCTGAAATTGGTGTCTAGAAGGGAGGTCAAATGTCAAATGACTTAAGCGGAGTGTTGGGGTTATTCTAATTAGGCACCTACAATTTGCGGGATGAGCCTCCCCCCTTCCACCTGTCCCAACTGGCCAATTGAAGAGTTACTGTTAGATTGGCTTGCATTAAGCCAAATCCTTTACTCTGGATGACTAGGTCTAGCACCATAGTCCGAGTCAGTCTGAGTCTTGTATGCTTGATTGTGCTTGCATGTGCACTAGATCAGGAGCATCTTTTCGCCCATCACCACCTCCATTACAGGCTGAACCCATGGCTAATCAAAGCATTGATGATCACTTAAGGATCATCACTGAACAACTAGCCCGAATGAACCAAGACATCAAGCAATCTAGGCTAGATTAGGGTCCAGGTTCGATCAAGTCGAAACTAGGTTGGGCATCCTAGAAGAAGCCCGTGAGCCCCACACTGAGTCTGATCATGAGACCCCACCTCATCCTAGGAGAGCCCAACAGCCTGACCTCTACATAAGGCCAAACCCTAGGAGACCACTTCGACCTGATCCAGTCCTAGATGTCCTCCCTAGGAGACCCAATCATGAGGCAGTAGACCAAGAAGAAAGAGCCCTTAGAAGTGTCAGACTTGAAGCACCTACTTTCGATGGCTCTATGGACCCTAAGGACTACCTAGATTGGGAGGAAGGGATGGACCAGTACTTTGACTGGTATGACATGTCTGAAGAGCGTAAGTTTAAGTTTGCCAAGCTCAAGTTAGTACGACAGGCTAGGTTATACTGGGCCACTTTAGAGCGAAGGCAATTATTAGAGGGAAGAGACCCCATAGTCACCTGCACGCCATGAAGGCTAGACTTAGGTCCTGTCCCCATCGTATGAACAGCCTATTGGACTAGTGGCAGAGATTAATTCAGGGTAGTAAAACTAACTGAGTTGAGTCGACCCCAGAATAGTACCCCTATACCCCAGAGAGAGGATAAGGGCAAATCTGTAGAGGTCCAAAGAAATTCCAACCCCCAGATCAAATGCTTTAGATGCAACAAACCGGGACATATGATCAGCCAGTGCCCAGTCAGATCCCTTCATATAGATGAGTTACCTGTTGAGTCCCATGAGGGAGAGGTCTATGAGGCTGATACCCATCTGATAGATGAGTACGATGGAGAGGAGGAAACATTTGAGTCTGAAGACCTACTAGGAGTGGTTAGATGTATCTTGACCCAGACTCAAACTAAGGACCAGGAAGATTGGCGTAGGACTAACATCCTACAGACTTTTGTTAAGATAGGGGATAAGGTGCTCAAGATCATAGTGGATAGCGGGAGTTGTGTCAATGTCGTCTCTACCAATACAGTTAAGTCATTAGGATTGACCACAGTTCCCATCCTAGTCCCTATAAGGTCTCGTGGGTAGATTCCACCTCTATCCCAATCAAGTCCAGATGCCAAATACTAATCAAATTGCAAAATTATGAGGAAAAGGTCTGGTGCGATGTAATTCCTATGGTGTTAGTAGTATTATATTAGGTCGACCTTGGCTTTACGATCACGATGCCACCTTGTTTGGTCGATCCAACATCTGCTCTTTTAAACACAATGGGAACAAGTATGTGATACATCCAACTCCACCTAGGGACCCAATCAAGAAAGGATCTAGCAACCTTAAGGATAGCAAGCCAAGAGTTAATCTGATTAAAGCTAAGGAATTAGAAAAGGACATCACTGAGGGTAATCCTGTTTGGATTTTGACCACTAAAGAGATCTATGAATCAGTCCAAAAGGAACAACCCCTTAGAAGTAATTGAGATCCTAGAGGAGTTTAAGGATGTCTTCCTGAAGAATTGCCTGATCAGTTACCACCCCTGAGAAACATCCAACATGCCATTGACCTGATCCAAGGATCCACCCTCCCAAACCTTCCCCATTATAGGATGAACCCCACTGAGCATCAAGAACTACAAAAACAAGTGGGAGAATTACTTAGGAAAGGTTTCATTAGGGAGAGCTTAAGTCCTTGTGCAGTTCCTGCACTATTAACCCCTAAGAAGGATGGTACCTGGAGAATGTGCATGGATAGTAGGGCCATCAACAAAATCACTATCAAGTATAGGTTCCCTATCCCAGACTAGATGACATGTTGGACATGATGGCGGGTGCCACTATCTTTTCCAAAATAGACCTTAAGAGTGGCTACCATCAGGTTAGAATTAGACCAGGGGATGAGTGGAAGACTGCATTTAAGACTAGAGATGGTCTGTTTGAGTGGGTCGTGATGCCTTTTGGGCTGTCAAACGCACCTAGCACATTCATGAGAATCATGACCCAGGTCTGAAAGAGTACACGGAAAAATTCTTAGTGGTCTATTTTGATGATATATTAATTTATAGCAAGACCAAAGAGGACCATCTTAACCATCTCAGATTAATCTGTCAGACCCTTAGAGAGAATAGCCTATATGCAAACCTTAAGAAGTGTGATTTCATGCATAGGGTTATCTTTCTAGGTTTTGTGGTAACCCCAGAAGGTGTTTCAGCGGATCCTGAAAAGGTTAGGTCGGTCGTAGAGTGGCCGGTACCCATGAACGTCCACGATGTCCGCAGCTTCCATGGCCTAGCAACCTTTTACAGGAGATTCATTAGGGGATTTAGCACCATCGTCGCACCCATCACTGATTGTATTAGGAAGGGTAATTTTGAGTGGACTAAGTCAGCTAATAAGGCCTTCCTAGAGCTTAAGGATAGGATGACTCATGCACCCATACTTAGACTTTCAGACTTTTCTAAGGTGTTTGAGGTTGCGTGCGACACGTAGGTGGAATGTTAAGCCAAGAAAATCACCCCATAGCTTTCTTTAGTGAAAAACTAAATGAAGCTAAACTTAGATATTCCACCTATGATAAGGAATTCTATGCGGTAGTACAAGCCCTTAAGTATTGGAGACATTACTTACTACCACAGGAGTTTGTCTTATTTTCTGATCATGAGGCACTCCGATTTCTGAACTCCCAAAGAAGCTAAATTCTAGGCACGAAAATGGGTTGAATACATTCAGGCATACACTTTTATCCTGAAACACCGTGGTATAGAAAATAAGGTAGCAGATGCCCTAAGCCGTAAGTCTTTGTTGTTGAGTACTGTTAGCACCAAAGTTATAGGATTCGACCGGATAAAAGATGAGTATGAGACCTGTCATGACTTTGGTGAAATTTATAAGATCCTTCAGCTAGGGCCATCCAGTACCAGTGGAGATTATACCATCCAGGATGGTTACCTTTTTAGGGGCAATAGACTTTGTATCCCTAGGACGTCACTTAGAGAATTCCTAGTCTGGAAAGCATGCTGGGGGATTAGCTGGTCATTTTGGAAGAGATAAGACTATTCTAGCGATAGAGGACCAATTTTACTGGCCAAGATTAAAAAGGCTCGTTGCCCTAATAATAGCCCGATGTCGAACTTATGCCGTTGCAAAACAGCAGAAGCAGAACACCGGTCTATATACTCCTTTGCCTAGTGCCTGATCGTCCTTGGCAAGACCTCAGTATGGACTTCATTCTAGGATTACCTAAAACCCAAAAGAAGCACGACTCCATTTTTGTAATGGTTGATAGGTTCTCTAAGATGGCTCATTTCATCCCTTGTTCGCAAACCTTTGATGCGTCTAGGGTAGCCCGACTTTTCGTCATGGTTAGGCTTAGGCCTGAACGGTTCCCACTAGGTACCGTTAAGAAACTTCACGCTTGCAGAGCTGTTCCCTTTGAAATAATAGAGAAGGTATGACCCAATGCCTATGTGCTAGATCTGCCCTCAGATTGGGGCATTAGCTCTACCTTCAATATTACAGACCTAGTAGAATATAGGGAACCGACAGCAATTCCTAGTGAGTACTTTGACCTAACCCTCCTTTCATGAGCAAACCTACCCAAGAGTGTCCACCACCAATTTTATCTGAGCGAGGAGAGCGGATCGAGTGTATCCTAGACGATTAAGCCATTACGACCCGGAACCACGGTTATCAACCTACCTGGTGTGATGGCAGGGTCGCCCCGAATCTGACGATTCATGGATTACTCGAGAAGACTTGCAACACCTCGGCCCAGACCTACTAGAGAGATACCAGAGCCAGAATGACTCATACTCGATGGGGTCGAGTTCCTTCCACCCTGGGAGAATTGGTGCGGGCACCAGGATCAAGCAAAGGATTCTTAACCCTCTGTGGATATCTCATTAGTTATGATTCAAGTCTTGAGTTGGGAAATAAAGTTTAGTTTATTTTGAGTCCCGTTCAGTTCATTTTATTCTAAATTGAGTCCTATCTAGTTTAGTTTATTTTAATGTGAGTCATGTAGTAAGTTCATCAGCTTACAAGGGGAGACATCAGTATTGGAGCAGAAGACAAGGCCATAACAGTCAGACAGAGCAGCTGCTAAATTCAAGTTGGTGCCACACCTACTTCAAGCAGCCCACATGCCACCTAGCAGAGCAAGCAACCTTCCCGATCTGTATGATCATTTTCCTCATCTGGCTAATGCCGATTTTATGCCAAATTAAGCTGCCGCTGATTGCATCTAGAAGATCACCTTCCTCATCTGGATGCTGCAAATTTCATGCCAATTAAGCTGCCGCTGATTGCATCTAGAAGATCACCTTCCTCATCTGGACGCTGCAGATTTCATGCCAAATTTGGTTAGGGCACCTTTTTTTCTTTTTCTCTTTCCATATATATTTTCTTGGGCCCCAAGTCTCTTTCTCTATAAAAGAGACCATCTTGTATGAATGATGTATCCTTTATTATTAATCAATCAATCCAAGTTTTGAGTTATTGTGATTTTTGTTAATTAGTTCTCTGATGCTCTTGTTTCCCTTCTCCTGCACGTGCCAACATCCCAAGTCTCCAGAAGAAACCCTAGCCGCCACCTTTGTCTTCCAATGGTGGACGCCCAAGAGCCCTTGGTCGGCCTTCCCTTTTCTCTACTCCTTCCTTGTCTCTTTGCCTCTATTCTAAATTTTCTCTATTATTCTTTAACCCTTGTATGGTGATCTTGCAGATCCCTTAGTAGCCACGAATCCAGGATTTAAGGTAATAATCATCCAGGTCAACGGATACTTGGCCGTAGATCCATGGGCTCAAGGCTTGGTCATTCAGGGCGCATCCGCCAAGCAGAGCAACCCCTTCAACACTTTGATCTTCCCCATCTTGCCAGGTACACCCCTCTAATCTACTAGTAATTTTATTGTAGAAGAACAAGCCCTACCAGGGCTTTTTAGCCTTGGCGATTCTTCTTCTTTATTTCTTAAGAACTTTCGCGTGCAGATTTACTGTGAATTTTTCTGAATCCCTCTTAGGCTCTTACTTTGGGAGAATAATCAACTGCAATTATTAATCATTAAAAAAATAAAAAAATTACTTGCATGCGAATTGGTCCTGCATCACATCCCATACCTTGGAAATTGAGCCATCCTCTACCTCGGCAAACCAAGCCATCCTCATACCTCGGCAATCTGAGCTATCATCATACCTCGATAAACCAAGCCATCCTGTACCTTGGAAAACCAAACTGTCCCTCACCTCGGCTGAATCGAGGCACTCAAACACCTCTACGAAATCTAGCACGGAAGAGATCAAATTCACGATAACTGAATAAGATTCCAAATGGAGATTCATGCCAGAAGTGGCCTAAGGGCCATAGAAGTGGCCTAGGACCTACATAATCGCTGAATCTCAAGACACCAACCAACTCTCTTGACCGTCGATCCTCTAATTGACAAGATACGGATCCTACTGGCCTCGTAACAAACTTGATTCGAATCCGTTTCGAATCTCAATAGCTTTCAGACCCCTTGTGACGCGCCCAAGGAATCAGGTGATCGCCTATAAATACCACAACCCTCAAATCTCTCAGGTACACATTCACTAGCTCTCATACTGAAAAACTCCAATAAAGCTCCATCAAAGCTCTGATCTCTCGGAAGAACACCCATCTAGAGGAACTCTTCTGCGAGAGCCTTCTCCTCATATCTGCTTATTGTGAATCTTCATTGACTTGGGCGTCGAAGGGTCCTCCATAGAGGGCTACCCCCGAACACACCCTCTGCGTGCCGACTGTCATGCAGGTTCCACTCCGGGCGAAGAGATCGGCATTCAGACCCGAGGCCAGGACGCACCGGAGTCGGAGAACGGATTTTTATGGCAACAATTATAATATATTACATAATGTAAAATAAGATAATATAATATACTAATATAATATTATTATATTACATAATGCTATAATTTTGCAATATTACTCTAATAATATATCATAATATGGTGATATTTATTATTAGATAATAACTACCATAACTTTAATAATATATTATAAAATAATTATTATTTATTAAATAATACTAAATAATACATTATAATAATTTTATATTATAATTATTATGATATTAGAATATTATATTATAATACTATAAATAATATTTTAGTATTATTATAATACCATAACATTTTTTATAATATTATTAGAATAATTTATAGATTAGAATAATTTTATAATGGTAGTTTTTCATATGTTAAGTAGTTAAGAATATTATGAAATTGATTTTTATTTTTATTTTTAAAACTACTTTCATAGTTTGATTAGCAAATGGATGTTTAAGTTTTATAATACTTTAAAGTGTAATTAATAAATAACAAATAGCTTTTTTCAAAAGCTTTACGTCCAAAAGTTTTATTATCAAAATCTTAATTCTATACTCCATGCTAAAAGTTCATAAGAAAAATGATAGCAAATATCTATCACTTATTAGATGGAGAACTTGGTGGCAAATACCTTACCATCTCCCCTTGAGTTTTGTCCTTTTCAAATTAGATTCAAATGTTAAGATCACTTCTGAATTAAAGTTCAATTTCTTACTCTTATAATATGCCATCATAATGGAGGATTATAATGTGAAGGTGTTCCGAAAGTGAAGAAACTACCGCCCTACACATTATGGGTTAGCTTTTATGTAATTGAAAATGAAGTGAGCACCGTTAATGCAATTATTACCATTGTAAGAGAGACCACCATATTCTCATCCTTGTCAAGATACAAAGACGCTCGAGGGTCATCGGGCTTTCAATCGGCACGTGCAAGCACTCCTTTGTGCATCAAATCCTTGTATCTACTGGTGATGGCGTTAGAAGATCCCTTCCCCTAACTAGCCTAAATCCCAGAACAATAAAATAAAATCCCTAAAGACAAGTCCCTAACCCAAACACGACAATATACGGGAAGCACAACCTTTCCAACCAAAGAACTCTTCACTAAGTAATTTGGAAATAACAAGGTTGCCCAAAAAGGCTACAAAGACACTCCTCTTGTCTCTAACAAAGATCGCTCAAGTGCCTGCCCCAACCTCACTCGACAAGAACTAACCTGGATGCTCTGCTCCCGCACGCGCACGACCTATGCAACTCGACCACGTCCCTCCAATGCCTAAGTCCACCTGACTTAGACCCTTGCTCGCTCGGATGCCTCCGCATACCACACTCAAGCCACTCACCAACCTCGCGCACCTCCATTGGTCGCTTGCTGGTCACACTCGAGCTCCTCTCGGATGCCTTGATCACTCTGATCGGATCTCCTCTGTTTTGATTTCTTATCTTCCATAGCCTAGGTCTGCCCCTCCATATATAGGGACTCCCAGCCGCCTTAAGCCACCACCTCATGAGCTGCCCATCGCCCAAAATCCCAAAAACAGCCTCTGCCAGGCTGTCTGCAGCGTCCGCCCAGGCACGCGCACACATGTCCATGCACACTGCATGCACCAGCCATGCCGCCTACACAGCCGCGGGTGCTCCGCATCATAGACGCATCTGCTAGGCTGGCAGCGCATTCGTCCCTCTATCGAATTAGACTCTACCACGTACCTGCCAGGCTGGCTCTGCGTCCGCCTTGCGTGCACGAGCCAAGCTGGCCCGACCACTGACTTGGCCATGTGCCAGGATAGGCATGCGCTGGCTGGTCGGGCCACCGACCTAGCCTCATGCCAGGCTGGCCAAGTGCCAAGCTGGCTGCGGACTAAGCGATCGTGTGCCCCGCGTGCCCGGTGCCTAGTGCCAACGCGCGAGCGCTGCATGCGTGCACACCCAGCGCCTAGCGCTAGCCCGTGCAAACTCTTGTGCATCCCAGTGCATGTCCATGCGCGTCCGCACCCAGCACCGGCTCGCTCACGCGCATCAATCATGCCCAAGCAATGTGCCTAGGGCCTATCCGCTTGCCTCAAAGGCAACGTCCCATCCGTGAGTCGGCTCGGCCTGCGCGTGCACCAGCCACGCGCAGCGAAGCCAAGGCCTCCCTTTAATATACTTACGCAGCATCCTGTGCTACGCCACCCTGAGGGTTCTAGGACACGAGCAGCATTGCAGACTGGTGCTGCCCATGTGCACGGTCCAGCATGCGCGCAACCTCGCCACGCGCCGCACTGCCAGGGCCGTAACAATCCTTCCCTCGCTGAAATCTGACGCCCTCGTCGATCCTGTCAAGGCTCCATGCCGCCGCCCATGCGTCCTCTTGACGCACCTCGTCGTCGCGCACCTTGGCCCTCCAGGCCAAAGTCTCCCGAGTCCCAACGCGGCCACCTGCCACGTGCACCCTCTGATGCCTCCTAGGTTGGATAGCTCTCTTGCGGAGCCATCCTACCTATAGCCTTCTGCCACATGCCCATCACGCCTAAGCCGCTGCGCACACACCACCTAGGCGTGAGGTTGCCGCGCAATCTCAAGTCTGATGGTGGGGTGCTCCCTCACCTCGGCCCGTCACTGTCCTACGCCATCCCTCAATTGGAACGAAGTATGGACGCCTACCTCTTCGGATCAAGATGCTCCTCCGATGAGGCATAATCAGGTCATAGTCATCGATCGGCAAGATCGTCATGCTGTAGCACCCAATCCAAGAGCCCACCTCCAATGTGGCCTCCGCTTGGCCCAAAGACTCCATCTCCTCAAAGTTGATAGGCTTCACCCGACAAGGCTTGGAAAGTGCCCCTAGACCTAATATGTGTGCCGCTCCTTGTCTCATGAAATTGTTTGTCACGCCGAATCAACTAAGGCCTGCACTGTCCTCCCGTTGATCCAAGCCCTCACGTACATCAAACCTTAGCGTTGATCCGCCGCACTCCTAACTCTGCCTAAGGCCTTCGGCTCCTGGACCTTCGCTTCCTTTGCTGGAGCACCAACCATGTTGACTAGACTCCGTGCCTCCTGCCTTAGCCGGATCACCTCCTGCTCCAAAGCATGGATCCGAAGCTCCAATCTCTCCTCCATGGCCAGATCTGATCGCTGTTGTTGCAGATTTCAATGCTCAAGGTCATGAATCAGCCCCTCGTGCACCTCCATCAGCTGATTATGCGAAGTCTGCAACTCAGTCAACTGCATGCTCAACTCCACGCACACAGCTACCAAATCCATGGTTGATCCTTCTCGTAGATCTCCCACAATCCCCTCCAATTAGGTCACACGGTCTCCAACCGCTCTCGCCATCTGTGCTTGGAACTTGCTTCAACCGGGCTCTGATAACAACTTGTCACCGGGCTTTCAATCGACACGCATAAGCGCTCCTTTGTGCACCAAGTCCTTGCGTCTACCGATGATGGTGTTAGAAGATCCCTTCCCCTAACCAGCCTAGACCCAGAACAATAAAATAAAATCCCCAAAGACAAGTCCCTAACCCAAACATGACGATATACGGGAAGCACAACCTTCCCAACCAAAGAACTCTTCACTAAGTAATTTGGAAATAACGAGGTTGCCCAAAAAGGCTACAAAGACACTCCTCTCTGTCCCTAACAAAGATCACTCAAGTGCCCACCCCAATCTCACTCGACAAGAACTGACCTGGATGCCCTGCACCCGCATGCGCACAGCTTGTGCGACTCGGCCACGTCCCGCCAATGCCTAAGTCCACCTGACTTAGACCCTTGCTCGCTCGGATGCCTCTGCACATCATGCTCAAGCCGCTCACCAACCTCGCACACCTCTACCGGTCGCTTGCTGGCCACACCCGAGTTCCTCTCAGATGCCTTGATCACTCTAATCGGATCTCCTCTGATTTGATTTCTTATCTTCCATAGCCTAGGTCCGCCCCTCCTTATATAGGGACTCCCAGCCACCTTAAGCCACCGCCTCATGAGCTGTCCATCGCCCAAAATCTCAAAAACAGCCCTCTGCTAGGTTGTCTGCAACGTCCGCCCAGGCGTGCGCGCCCAGTTTTGCGTGCGTGGGCACGCCTGTGTGCACTGGCCGTGCCGCCTGCACGGCCGCGGGTGCTCTGCATCGCAGATGCATCTACCAGGCTGGCAGTGCATCCGCCCCTCTACCAAATCAGACTTTGCCATGTACCTGCTAGGCTGGCTTTGCGTTCGCCCCGCATGCGCAAGCCAGGCTAGCCCGGCCACTGACTTGGCCATGCGCCAGGATAGGCATGCGCCAGGCTGGTCGGGATAGGCGTGCGCCAGGATAGGCGTGCTACCATCCTGATTAACCTTAATTGATTTAATCAATTGAGAGCTTTCCTTAACAATGGCCAGATCAACTGATCAATGGGGTCCTATTTAGCATACCCTTCGATCCCATTGAATGGATTTTCTCAAGCAGCGAATGGAGCAATTAAAAACCATGATCAAACCTTTCTAGACATCAATGTAGTTAAGCCCAATTGATTAGATCAATTATGGGATCATAGGATCAAACAATGACATGGTTAAGTCTAAGTTTCCTAAATCTTTATCGTCTATTACATTTTATGATAACTATAGATATCACTAGCTAGGGTGTTATGATAAGAGTTCTTAATTCAAATTTTAAATTTTCTTATCATTTAATTACATGTTATGACATGTGGATTTCACATCCCATGTAAATCCTAATGTCTCTAACAAACCCTAATCATATTCTTGTCATGATAAGATTTTAGATTCAAAATATAAGATTTTAAATTCCATATGATTACAATCTTATCTTGATCCAAATATCCAAACTAAGTTTTCAATGTTCATTATCATAAGAATATCAAATCTTAATCATATCAATAATCATGTTAAAATTAAATCCTAAACATAATTTCTAGGATTTCAGCATATAGTATCTATCATGCATAAATAATAATTACCATTTTAACATAACACAATATGATTAAATCTAAATTAATTATTAATTATTATCATATAATAAATCTTTATCTCTGATATCATATATCAAAGTACTCTATTTTATCATGATAATGAACATGCATAAATCTAAATAATATTGTTTATCATCAAATAATAAACATTTTATTATATTTTAAATTTATTATCAACATATGAAAACTCTTCATGATTTTAAGCATAATAAAAAATCATATTATCAATCAATTGACTCAAGTATCCTATCAGATTAATGAATCTGTAGCCTAAGGAGGCTCTAATACCACTGATGGAAATTATGTATACAAGATATGAATCAAATTCATATAAATATTGCGGAAGATATAATATAAAATTTTCTGAATGCCCAGGATCCTTAGGAACATATTCATTAAATCTCAAATAAAATCTAATTTTATTCATACCTGAGTCCTTTATCGATGTAGATGAGGATGAAGCGGTTAATCCTTTGCCACTAGCCGTTCACGTGTCCGGCCTCTAACGGTGATTCATGCGGAGAAAATGGGATGAAGACCTAAGGTATGAAGATGACACTATGAAAGAGAAAGGGGTGCTAGCGCCTCTTGAATCCCCTTACATAAATATAGAAGATATCTTTGAAAAAAGATCTAATCTTTTTCTTCTCATGCTTTGCCTTCCTACTAAGAAAGATCTAATCTTTTTCTTCTCATGCTCTGCCTTCCTAGTAGGAAGGAACCATATTTATAGGGTGAAAAGGAAACGTTCCAAAGGAGAAGAAGAGACCTCTTTTCATGGTAACATGGTTAATCCAAAGAAACAATCTCAGAATTAGAAGTTGGTTATCTTATAACTACATGCCCCAATTTGTACGTGTTCATCATCGAACCGTAGAGATTCATCATGCCTCATCCCATAGGCATGATTCCATCTTCACATGGCTGAGATTGTCCATCCATACCCGAATAATCAGAGCCATCCATCACATGGATCAAGTCATATTTGGGTATGCAATTATTTGTTTATCATATGCACAAATAATTTCTCCTTAACATTCTTTCTTCTATAATGGATCATATCCATTATTATTTTATCTTGTTTAAATTAGGTCTTACCCAATTATTTAATTGATCATCTTATCTAAATTAAATATAATTTAATTCTCATTTTAATTCATCCAAAATTCTTCTTAATGCGTGTGACCCATTAGGCCCTTTAACATGTTGGCAATAATCATGTCCTAATGATAGACCCTAGGAATGATTGGACAACTCTTTGTCCAAGTCAACAACATGATTATAGATCATGAGATGCCTCTAGCAAAGCATCATGACTATCCAACTGCTAAAGGTTTTGTTGACATGGCCATCAACAACACCTATCCATGAACGGTTACCGTACGATCGAATCCTTTCATCACATATCGCAGATCAATCAGTAGTATGGAATGTGTCAACCCTGTAATTGATCTTTGTTTACTTGATCTCAAGAAAAATTAACTCATATGAATTAGAACTTCGAAACCATTTCGAATTTCAACTCAACCTTGCGAGGATTTAACAATCAATTCAATCCATCAAGTGGCCGTGGGATATAACCCTTTCTATCAAGGGAGACGAATCATATCTTAATCAAACACCATCTTCATATGCTTCATATCATACCCAATCGATACCACATTTGCCATCCCGGCTAGAGCGACGTTTGGATGCCATCAAAGCATGACATTCCACACATGAGATGCAATGAAGATTTCAAGTCAAAGGATCACTCACACCACCGTCATTTAGAGATCAACCATCGACACTATATAGAATATCCATATGGGATCTCTATACGGGTCATCCATTGCATCGTTACAATAATGAGCATCCACACACCTACCCAAGGGTGAGGATATGCAATGTGTGCCAGTCTCACGGTGTTTGATGGTGTCCAGTCCCATCTACACATCGACTAGGAAAGTTTAAAGAATTAAACCATAATGTACAATTTGAATCTCACAATTTGTAATCTCTATTACAAATTCCATATGCACGGTTCACATTCTTTTGGACTTTATCTCACAGACATATATATCAAATATATTATAAAAGATATCTGGATAGATATAAAACCATTTTATTTGATTTGTATTCATAGAATGTATAAACATTCAATCCAATTGGATCTAGGGCATACACTAACACGGTCCAGGACCTCGACAGCCCTACGATCATAAGAACACCCTTGAGCCGGTACCAAAAAACCTCCGAGGTAGTTTTCAAACGGACCTCGACAGCTCCGCGATCATAAGGACAACTCTCGGGCCAGCACCATGAAACCCCCGAGGCAGTTCAAGTCCTATGGTCTCGACAGCCCCAAGTCAAACTTCCATACCGGCATTGAGAAACCCCCGAGGTAGTTTTCAAAAGGACCTCGATGGCCCCGCGATCATAAGGACACCCTTGGGCCGGAACTAAGAAACCCTCGAGGTGGTTCAAGTCCAATAGTCTCAACGGCCCTAAGTCAAACTTCCGGGCCGACATCGAAAAACCCCCAAGGCATTTTTCAAAAGGACCTCGGCGGCCCCGCGATCATAAGGACACCCCTGAGCCGACACCGAGAAACTTCCAAGGTAGTTCAAGACCTATATTCTCGGCAGCCCCAAGTCAAACTCCAGGGCCGGCACCGAAAAACCTTCAAGGTAGTTTTAAAAAGGACCTTGATGGCCCCAAGATCATAAGGACACCCTCAGGCCGGCACCGAGTAACCTCCAAGGCAGTTCAAGTCTTATGGTCTTGGCGGTTTGCCCTTGACCTTAACCTTCTCAAATAGTCTTTTCCCGCACAAGTTTGCCCTTGACCTTCAAATAAAAAAAAAAAAAAAACAAAAAACGATTCCAACTATAGAAAAAAAAATAAAATAAACTAAAAATTGAGTTTTAATATAAGCATCTAATATTAGATAGAGATAACATGTTTCACAAAGGATACGCATGAAACAAGATTCTCTAAAGATCAAAATTTGGAATCCCAAATTTCCGACGAAATCAATTAATTAGAACAACTCAATAGATCATCCACCCAAAAAGCTACGACAAAGCTACGACAAATGTTTGGGGAAAAATGAAATGAAATAGAGAAAGAAGGAGATGAAGTAAAAAATATAGCACTTGTTCGAGGCCATCCTCAAAATCGAGGGTTTTGAGAGGCACGGAGAGCGGCGAGATTTATTCTTGCCAACCTTCAAAACAAAGATCGTCGCCATCTCAATCTGGCACCTTCGCTTTACGAAATGGCTTTCTTTCCCTCTTCTACTCTTCAAATCAAAACCAAACAAAAGAAAACAAAGTTAAACAAAAAAAAATTCAAGAAGAAAGAGTATTTCCATTTGATAAATTTAAATAGCATCCGATCTTTTCATTATATAGAAGAAGAGCCAAATAAATTTCTAAGGAAATTTTTTTAAAAAAATAGAGAGAGAGAGAGAGACCTCTTACGCTGGAGGGCCATTCGATCGCCACCTCCATCTATTTAAAGACAAAAGAGGCAAAATGTTTTAAGATTTTGAGACAGAAATACCCTTAGTTCGGCCAGGGTTTGTAACATTCCAAGCCCAGGCCCAGTTTTTTGCTAGCCCGGCTTATGCATGGTCCAGGACCTCGACAGCCCTACGATCATAAGAACACCCTCGAGCCGGCACCAAAAAACCTCAGAGGTAGTTTTCAAACGGACCTCGACAGCTCCGCAACCATAAGGACACCCCCGAGCCGGCACTGTGAAACCCCCGAGGCAGTTCAAGTCCTATGGTCTCAGCAGCCCCGAGTCAAACTTCCAGACCGGCATTGAGAAACCCCCAAGGTAGTTTTCAAAAGGACCTCGATGGCCCCGCGATCATAAGGATACCCTTGGGCCGGAACTAAGAAACCCTCGAGGCGGTTCAAGTCCAACGGTCTCGACGGCCCTAAGTCAAACTCCCGGGATGACACCGAAAAACTCCTGAGGTATTTTTCAAAAAGTCCTCGGCGGCCCCACGATCATCAAGACACCCCTGAGCCGACATCGAGAAACTTACGAGGTAGTTCATTACCTATGGTCTCGGCAGCTCCGAGTCAAACTCCCGGGCCAGCACCGAGAAACCTTCGAGGTAGTTTTCAAAAGGACCTTGATGGCTCCGCGATCATAAGGACACCCTCAGGCCGGCACCGAGTAACCTCCGAGGCAGTTCAAGTCTTATGGTCTCGGCGGTTTGCCCCTGACCTTGACCTTCTCAAATAGTCTTTTCCCGCACAAGTTTGCCATTGACCTTCTCAAATAAAAAATAAAAAAATGAAAACCGATCCAACCATAGAAAAAAATAATAATAAAACAAACTAAAAATTGAGTTTTAATATAAGCATCTGATATTAGATAGAGATAACCTGTTTCATAGAGGATGCGCATGAAACAAGATTCTCTAAATATTAAAATTTGGAATCCCAAATTTCCGACGAAATCAATTAATTGGAACAACTCAATATCTCATCCGCCCAAAAAGCTACGAAAAGCTACGACAAATGTTCGGGGAAAAATGAAACGAAACAGAGAAAGAAGAAGATGAAGTGAAAAATATAGCAGCTTGTTCGAGGCCATCCTCAAAATTGAGGGTTTTGAGAGGCATGGAGAGCTGTGAGATTTATTCTTGCCAACCTTCAAAACAAAGATTGTCGCCATCTCAATCTGGCGCCTTCGCTCTGCGAATTGGCTTTCTTTCCCTCTTCTACTATTCAAATCAAAACAAAACAAAAGAAGACAAAGTTAAACAAAAAAAATTCAAGAAGAAAGATTATTTCCTTTCGATAAATTTAAATAGCATCCGATCTTTTCATTACATAGAAGAAAAGCCAAGAAAATTTCTAAGGAAAATTTAAAAAAAATAGAAAGAGAGAGAGAGTGTGTGTGTGTGTGAGAGAGACCTCTTATGCTATAGGGCCATTCGATAGCCGCCTCCATCTATTTAAAGACAAAAGAGGCAAAATGTTTTAAGATTTTGAGACAGAAATACCCTTAGTTCGGCCTGGGTTTGTAACATTCCAAGCCCAAGCCCAGCTTCGTGCTAGCCCGGCTTAAGCACGGTCCAGGACCTCAATAACCCTATGATCATAGGAACACCCTCGAGCTGGTACCAAAAAACCTCCGAGGTAGTTTTCAAACGGACCTCGATAGCTTCGGGATCATAAGGACACCCCCGGGCCGACACCATAAAACCCCCGAGGCAGTTTAAGTCCTATGGTCTCGGCGGCCCGAGTCAAACTTTCAGACTGGCATTGAGAAACCCCCGAGGTAGTTTTCAAAAGATCCTCGGTGGCCCCGTGATCATAAAAACACCCTTGAGTCCAATGGTCTCGACGGCCCTAAGTCAAACCCGGACCGACACCGAAAAACCCCGAGGTATTTTTCAAAAGGACCTCAGTGGCCTAGCGATCATAAGGACACCCCTGAGCCGACACGAGAAACTTCCAAGGTAGTTCAAGACCTATGGTCTCGGTGGCCTCGAGTCAAACTCCCGGGCCGATATCGAGAAACCTTCGAGGTAGTTTTCAAAAGGACATTGATGGCTCCGCGATCATAAGGCATCCTCAGGCTGGCACCGAGTAACCTCCGAGGCGGTTCAAGTCTTATGGTCTCGGTGGTTTGCCCTTGACCTTGACCTTCTCAAATAGTCTTTTCCCACACAAGTTTGCCCTTGACCTTCTCAAATGAAAAAATAAAAAAAAAACGAAAACCAAATCCAACCGTAGAAAATAATAATAATAAAACAAACTAAAAATTGAGTTTTAATATAAGCATCTGACATTAGATAGAGATAACCTATTTCACTGAAGATGCACATGAAACAAGATTCTCTAAAGATCAAAATTTGGAATCCCAAATTTTCGATGAAATCAATTAATTGGAACAACTCAATAGATCTTCCGCCCAAAAAGCTACAACAAATGTTCGGGGAAAAATGAAACGAAACAAAGAAAAAAAAGGAGATGAAGCCAAAAATATAGCAGCTTGTTCGAGGCCATCCTAAAATCGAGGGTTTTGAGAGGCACGAAGAGCTGCGAGATTTATTCTCGCCAACCTTCAAAACAAAGATCGTCACCATCTCAATCTGGCACCTTCGCTCTGCGAATTGGCTTTCTTTCCCTCTTCTACTCTTCAAATCAAAACCAAACAAAAGAAAACAAAGTTAAAAAAAAAAATTCAAGAAGAAAGAGTATTTCCTTTCGATAAATTTAAATAGCATCCTATCTTTTCATTATATAGAATAAAAGACATGAAAATTTCTAAAGGAAAATTTTAAAAAAAAAAGAGAGAGAGAGAGAGAGAGAGAAAGAGATAGAGACCTTTTATGCTAGAGGGCCATTTGATCGCCGCCTCCATCTATTTAAAGACAAAAGAGGCAAAATGTTTTAATATTTTGAGACAGAAATACCCTTAGTTCGGCATGGGTTTGTAACATTCCAAGCCCAAGCCCAGCTTCGTTCTAGCCCGGATTAAGCACGGTCCAGGACCTCGACAGCCCTACGATCATAAGAACACCCTCGAACCGGTACTAAAAAACCTCGAGGTAGTTTTCAAACGGACCTCGACAGCTCCGCGATCATAAGGACACCCCTGAGGTAGTTAAAGTCCTATGGTCTCGGCGGCCCCGAGTCAATCTTCCAGACCGGCATTGAGAAACCCCCGAGGTAGTTTTCAAACGGACCTCGTGGCCCCACGATCATAAGGACACCCTTGGACCGGAACTAAGAAACCCTAAGGCTGTTCAAGTCCAATGGTCTCGACGGCCCTGAGTCAAACTCCGGGCCGACACCGAAAAACCCCAGAGGTATTTTTCAAAAGAACCTCAGCGGCCCGGCGATCATAAGGACACCCCTGAGCCGACACCGAGAAACTTCCGATGTAGTTCAAGACCTATGGTCTCGCGGCTCCGAGTAAAACTCTCGGGCCGGCATCGAAAAACCTTCGAGGTAGTTTTCAAAAGGACCTTGATGGCCCCGCGATCATAAAGATACCCTCGGCCGGCACCGAGTAACCTTCGAGGCGGTTCAAGTCTTATGGTCTCGGTGGTTTGCCCTTGACCTTGACCTTCTCAAATAGTCTTTTCCCGCACAAGTTTGCCCTTAACCTTCTCAGATAAAAAAATAAAAAAAAGCGAAAACCAAATCCAACCATAGAAAAAAATAATAATAAAACAAACTAAAAATCGAGTTTTAATATAAGCATCTGACATTAGATAGAGATAACCTGTTTCACAAAGGATGCGCATGAAACAAGATTCTCTAAAGATCAAAATTTGGAATCCCAAATTTTCAACGAAATCAATTAATTGGAACAACTCAATAGATCATCCGCCCAAAAAGCAACGACAAAGCTACGATAAATGTTCGGGGAAAAATGAAATGAAACAGAGAAAGAAGAAGATGAAGCAAAAAATATAGCAGCTTGTTCGAGGCCATCCTCAAAATCAAGGGTTTTGAGAGGCACGGAGAGCTGCGAGATTTATTCTCGCCAACCTTCAAAACAAAGATCATCACCATCTCAATCTGGTGCCTTCGCTCTGCGAATTGGCTTTCTTTCCCTCTTCAATTCTTCAAATCAAAACCAAACAAAAGAAAACAAAGTTATACAAAAAAATTCAAGAAGAAAGAGTATTTCCTTTCGATAAATTTAAATAGCATCCGGTCTTTTCATTATATAGAAGAAAAGCCAAGAAAATTTCTAAGGGAAAATTTAGAAGAAAAAAAACGGAGAGAGAGAGAGACCTCTTATGCTGGAGGGCCATTCGATCGCGGCCTCCATCTATTTAAAGGCAAAAGAGGCAAAATATTTTAAGATTTTGAGACAGAAATACCCTTAGTTCGGCCTAGGTTTGTAACATTCCAAGCCCAAGCCCAGCTTCGTGCTAGCCCGGCTTAAGCACGGTCCAGGACCTCGATAGCCCTGCGACCATAAGAACACCCTCGAGCCGGTACCAAAAAACAATCGAAGCAGTTTTCAAACGGACCTCGACTGCTCCGCGATCATAAGGACACCCTGAGCCAGAACCGTGAAACCCCTGAGGTAGTTCAAGTCCTATGGCCTCGGCGGCTCCGAGTCAAACTTCGGCATAGAGAAACCACCGAGGTAGTTTTCAAAAGGACCTCGATGGCCCCGCGATCATAAGGACACCATTGGACCGGAACTAAGAATCCCTCGAGGTGGTTCAAGTCCAATGGTCTCGACGATCCTGAGTCAAACTCTCGGACCGACACCGAAAAACCCCCTGAGCCGACACCGAGAAACTTTCGAGGTAGTTCAAGACCTATAGTCTCGGTGGCCCCGAGTCAAAATTTTGGGCCGGCACCGAGAAACCTTCGAGGTAGTTTTCAAATGGACCTTGATAGCCCCACGATCATAAAGACACCCTCAGGCCAGCACCGAGTAACCTCCGAGGCGGTTCAAGTCTTATGGTCTCGGCGGTTTGCCCTTGACCTTGACCTTCTCAAATAGTCTTCTCCGCACAAGTTTGCCATAGACCTTCTCAAATAAAAAAATAAAAAAAAACAAAAACCGAATCCAACCGTAGAAAAAAATAATAATAAAACCAACTAAAAATCGAGTGTTAATATAAGCATCTGACATTAGAAAGAGATAACCTGTTTCACAAAGGATGCGCATGAAACAAGATTCTCTAAAGATCAAAATTTGGAATCCCAAATTTCCGACGAAATCAATTAATTGGAACAACTCAATAGATCATCCGCCCAAAAAGCAACGGCAAAGCTACGACAAATGTTGGGAAAAATGAAATGAAACAGAGAAAGGAGATGAAGCAAAAATATAGCAGCTTGTTCGAGGCCATCCTCAAAATCAAGGGTTTTGAGGCACGAAGAGCTGCAAGATTTATTCTCGCCAACCTTCAAAACAAAGATCGTCGCCATCTCAACTGGCACCTTCGCTCTGCAAATTGGTTTTCTTTCCCTCTCTACTCTTCAAATCAAAACCAAACAAAAGAAAACAAAGTTAAGCAAAAAAAAAATTCAAGAAGAAAGAGTATTTCCATTCGATAAATTTAAATAGCATCCGATCTTTTCATTATATAGAACAAAAACCAAGAAAATTTCTAAGGAAAAAAAAAAAAAAAAAATCGAGAGAGAGAGAGAGAGACCTCTTCCGCTGGAGGGCCATTTGATCGCCGCCTCCAAATATTTAAAGACAAAAGAGGCAATGTTTTAATATTTTGAGACAAATAACCTTAGTTCGGCCTGGGTTTGTAACATTTCAAGCCCAAGCCTAGCTTCGTGCTAGCCCGGCTTAAGCACTGTCCAGGACCTCGACAACCCTACGATTATGAGAACACCCTCGAGCCAGTACCAAAAAACTTCCGAGGTAGTTTTCAAACGGAACTCGACAGCTCCGCGATCATAAGGACACCCCTGGGCTGGAACAAAGAAACCCTCGAGGCGGTTCAAGTCCAATGGTCTCGACGGCCCTAAGTCAAACTCTCAGGCCGACACCGAAAAAACCCCGAGATACTTTTCAAAAGGACCTCGGTGGCCCCGCGATCATAAGGACACCACTGAGCCAACACTGAGAAACTTCCGAGGTAGTTCAAACCTATGATCTCGGCCGCCCCGAGTCAAAATCCCAGGCCGGCACCGAGAAATCGATGTAGTTTTCAAAAGGACCTTGATGGTCCCGCGATCATAAGGACACCCTCAAGTCAGCACCGAGTAACCTCCGAGGCGGTTCAAGTCTTATGGTCTCGGCAGTTTGCCCTTGACCTTGACCTTCTCAAATAGTCTGTTCCCGCACAAGTTTGCCCTTGACCTTCTCAAATAAAAAAATAAAAAAAATGAAAACCAAATCCAATTGTAGAAAAAAATAATAATAAAATAAACTAAAAATCAGTTTTAATATAAGCATCTGACATTAGATAGAGATAAACTGTTTCAAAAAGGACGCGCATGAAACAAGATTCTCTAAAGATCAAAATTTGGAATCCCAAATTTTCGACGAAATCAATTAATTGGAACAACTCAATAGATCATCCCCCAAAAATCTATGACAAAGCTACGACAAATGTTCGGGGAAAAATGAAACGAAACAGAGAAAGAAGGAGATGAAGCGAAAAATATAGTTGTTTGTTCAAGGCCATCCTTAAAATAGAGGGTTTTGAGAGGCACGAAGAGCTGCAAGATTTATTCTCGCCAACCTTCAAAACAAAGATCGTCACCATATCAATCTGCGCCTTTGCTCTGCGAATTGGCTTTCTTTCCCTTTTCTACTCTTCAAATAAACCAAACAAAAGAAAACAAAGTTAAACAAAAAAAAAATTCAAGAAGAAAGAGCATTTCGTTCGATAAATTTAAATAGCATACGATCTTTTCATTATATAGAACAAAACCCAAGAAATTTCTAAGGGAAATTAAAAAAAAAACAGAGAGAGAGAGAGAGAGACCTCTTACTGGAGGGCCATTCAATCGCCGTCTTCGTCTATTTAAAGACAAAAGAGGCAAAATGTTTTAAGATTTTGAGATAGAAATACCTTAGTTCGGCCTGGGTTTGTAACATTCCAAGCCCAAGCCCAACTTCGAGCTAGCCCGGCTTAAGCATTGTCCAGGACCTTAAAAGCCCTACGAACATAAGAACACCCTCGAGCCGGTACCATAAAACCTCTGAGGTAATTTTCAAACGGACCTCGACAACTCTGCGATCATAATGACACTTCCGGGTCGAAACTAAAAACCCTCGAGGCAATGGTCTCGACAGCCCTGAGTCAAATTCCTGGGCCAAGACCAAAAAAACCCCCAAGGTATTTTTCAAAATGACCTCGATGGCCCCGCGATCATAAAAAAACCCTGAGCCGACACCGAGAAACTTTCGAGGTAGTTCAAGACCTATGGTCTTGGCGGCCCCGAGTGAAACTCCCGGCAAACACCGAGAAACCTTCGAGGTAGTTTTCAAAAGGACCTTAATGGCCCCACGATCATAAGGACACCCTCGGGCTGGCACCGAGTAACCTTCGAGGTGGTTCAAGTCTTATGGTCTCGGCGGT
>UESW01004270.1:991348-1194464 GCA_900491605.1 Calamus simplicifolius
CAGAGCCGGAGTGCATCTCTCATTATCGGAAGCCCCGGCAGAGCCGGAGTGCATCTCTTATTACCGAAAGCCTCGGCCAAAGCCGGAGTGCTCTCTCATTATCGGAAGCCCCGGCCAGAGCCGGAGTGCATCTCTTATTACCGAAAGCCCCGGCCAGAGCCGGAGTGCATCTCTCATTACCAAAAGCCCCGGCCAGAGCCGGAGTGCATCTCTTATTATCAAAAGCCCCGGTCAGAGCCGGAGTGCATCTCTTATCATCAAAAGCCTCGGCCAGAGCCGAAGGGCATCACCTATTAACAAAAACCTTGGCCAAGACCGAGTGACATGTCGGAACCCTCGGCTAAAGCTGGAGGGAATTTCTTACTGATCTTCAAAAGCCCCGGCCAGAGCCGGAGTGCATCTCTTATTATCAAAAGCCTCGGTCGAAGACTGAGTGATATATTTCTGCAGCCTCGGCCAATCCGAGTGATACAGCACTAAAGCTTCGTCCCAGCTGGATAATTTCTCGGACACTCTAGTGCAACTAAAGCACCTTATTTTACTTCAGCAAGAGGGCCGCCCAGGCCTTTCTCTAACCTACCAGAGATAAATACTTCCCCTACAGAGGATCGAATGACACGTCCCCCGAATAAGATTGCTCCATAATTCTACTCCCTATATCCGAAATTACACTTCGGACTAGGGAGTGGGGGGCATGTGATGAGGGTAAAATCGTCATTGCATTGTTGACCGCTCACATCGGCGATGGGGTCGCGCCCAGTCCAAATGCCCTGCTGGCACGATATTCTAGCAATAAGAGTCTCCTCATAATGAAGAAAGAGAATAAGAGGGAAAAAAAAGGGCCACGTCATGTGCGTGGGTTCTCCCAAGGGCCCCCTCATCAATAGGCTGGAGCATTTAATGGTGCAGAAACGGTCATAATGACTTAGCCAGCATTTAATGGAATAAAAAGAGAGGAGAAAGCATACTTCGGCCATCATAGCTCGGCCAGCCTCGGCCAGCATAGCTCGGCCAACATACCTCGGCAAATATACTTCGGCCATCATAGCTCGGCCAGCCTCGGCCAGCATAGCTCGGCCAACATGCCTCGGCAAATATAGTTCGGCAAATATAGTTCGGCCAACATGCCTCGGCAAATATAGTTCGGCAAATATAGTTCGGCCAATATGCCTCGGCAAATATAGTTCGGCAAATATAGTTCGGCCTCCGCAACCACGCTATGTCTTTTGCATCAAGGCATTTATGACCTCATAAAGGCCACATATATCCACCTGTTTAAGACATTCAATGCCTTATTCCTTCCCTGCATTAAGGCATTTATGGCTGCCATGTTCGCCCTTTATGCCTCGGCACCTACCTCCGCCGAGCCTCCGCCAGCCATGATGACTGAACCACAACACCTCTTCAGAATCTGGCACGGGAGAGTTCAAATTCACTGTAACAGAATAAGATTCCAAACAAGGAATAGTTCAAATTCACTGTAACAGAATAAGATTCCAAACAAGGAATCATACCAAGACGTGGCCTAGGACCTACAATAGTGGCCTAGGGACCACGCAGCCACTGAGTCTCGAGCCATCGGCCAGCTCTCCCCGCCTCCCAGCCGTCGATCCTCTAACTAACCAGATACGGATCCTACCGACCCTGTAACAACCTGATTCGAATCCGTTTCGAATCTCAACAACTTTCAGACCTCATCCAGAGCACGTCCAAGAAGTCAGGTGACCGCCTATAAATACTACCACCCTCAAGCCTCTCAGGTACGGCTAATCTACGCCCATTTTTCATTCGCAGTTCTCACACTTCGCCATGAAAGCTCCCATGAGCTCGGAGGAACTCTTCCCGGGGATCCTTCTCCCCATATTGTTGATTGCTGGTCTCCACTGACTTGGGCGTCGGAAGGTCTTCCGCAGAGGGCCACCCCCAACGCCTCTCGCATGAGGACTGTCTTGCAGGTCCGCCTAGGAGGGAGCCCACGCTGCAGCCCGATCGCGCCCGAGCCGGAGGACAGATTTCAGCGGCAACAATAGCAAATATCTATGTTATTAGATGGAGAACTTGATGGCAAATACCTTACCATCTCCCTTGAGTTTTGTCCTTTTCAAATTAGATTCAAATGTTATGATCACTTCTGAATTAAGTCCAATTTCTTACTCTTATAATATGCCATCATAATGGAGGATTATCATGTGAAGGTGTTCTGAAAGTGAAGAATCTACCTCCCTACACATTGTGGGTTAGCTTTTATGTAATTGAAAATGAAGTCAATACAGTTAATGCAACTGTGACCATCGTAAGAGAGACCACCATATTCTCATCCTTGTCAGGATACCAGAGACGAGCTAACAACAATAGCACGAAACAAAAAGATTTTGCAAAAATTATATTAAAATAAAAAATATCATTTTAAATAACTTTTTTCACTCCATTCTCAATGCCACATTAGCGTTGAAAAGTGCCAACAAAGACTGAATGATCCGGTATGAAAGCGTCACTCAAAGTGGCACTTTCGAAAAGTAATTTCTAAGTGTATCTAGTAAACTCATTCATAGATAATATGAAAATCAGACTGAAAGTAGATTCTTGATATAAATCTATTAGTTATTAATATTTTTCATATTAACCATTACTTCATTTTACATATTCTTGATTACATTAATATATCGAGAAAACTTCTTTCTTTTATCATATTCATTATAAGATTTTTTTAAAGACTATCGTATGCTTTTCTTTTAAAATCAATATAAATTATATAAAAATATTTTTTATTCTTATCAATCAATCTTTTAATGAGAAAATAAGCTTCTATAACCAACTTACATGGCATAAAATAATTTGGTTTACTAATATTTTGCATCACATTTTTATGTTTGATCATCCTCTCCAAAAGTTTTATAGTATAGCTCCTAAATTTAATATTATGTTAATGAAAAAAATAGTAATACCATTCTTATTATTATAAATAGATACTAGTATTTTTTTCATTAATTAGTTGTCCTTTAATCTTTAAAATTTTATTCAATTGCTTCTATATTATCTAGTACTTTCACATTACAATAAGAATTCTATTGGGAATAACTATTTTTCTTTTTTCATCTTTTCATACATTTCACTGCTCCTATATTTAATTAGTTTCCTATGATACTCTCTTCTTTTCCTTAATTATTCATGAAACTTGCTTACTTAATTCTAAGATTCTTTATCAAATAGTTTCTTTTTTCTTTAATTTTTGTAGTACTTATGTAAAATATAGACAATCATCACTTATCATATGATGTCAATTTTTATATCCTTGAGCATTCTATCCTTTAAAATTATTTATTATTCTACTTTCAAACTTTGCTATCTAGTCCTCAAGTTTTTATATTCTTGAGTTATTTTTTTTCCACTTCTTAATGCCTACGTCCAAACCATAATTTATACTAAATGATTAAACTCTCAACCAATATAATTTTACAATCTTTATATAAAACTGGATCAATATGTTTGATTAAGAAGAAATCTATTTGATGTATGATATCATCTAATCCATCCATGTCCTATGTTGCATGATACCATCTAATCCTATTTTTAAAAAAACACTAAATATATTTATACTCCTTTCCTAATATAATTTAATCGAGATTATATTATCTCCAACTTTCCTAATATTTATAACCTCATCTTTTAAACCCTTATGCATAATATTTCTATTATATTTTATTCATATTATTTTTATATTCTAAAATTTATAACCTATCTCACCAACTTCTGTTATTCTTTCTTCTATTTGATTAATTTCTTGCAATCAAGCTATGTTTATTCTCCTTTTAGGCATTATTCTATTAATTCTATTTATTTTTATAAAAATATATGTTAGCATATATTTTAGTCCTAAATTAGTTATATATTGAGTAAATCTTAGATGTAAATACAAAGTCAAGAAACTATCTTCGTAGCTAATCTACTAAGCAAAGGTTTTGAATTATTACATAATGGTATCGAAAAAAACGTAGCCCATGGCTATATAGGCTAAGAGACACTATAAATAAACTCCTTGAGGACAAACCATATTCTAATCATGGTGTTTGTGTTTTAACTGGATCAAGATTTGAACTCCAAACCTGGCAAGGATGAATTTAAATAGGAGTATGGGAAAGCCTATTGATAGGGCCAGTAAATCTCATGGGCAATGATGATGCACTCAGATTGGACTCCCAGTTAGCCACCTAAGTCAGCCCTCTTTCGTCAGCTTCAGCTTCGGCCAACATACCTCGGCCAGCTTCAGCCTCGGCCAACCTCAGCCTTAGTCAATATAGCTCGGCCAGCTTCAGCCTCGGACAGCCTCAGCCTCGGCTAATATACCTCGGCTAGCTTCAGCCTCGGCCAGCTTCAGCCTCGGCCAGTATATATCGGCTAGCTTCAGCCTCGGCCAGCCTCAGCCTCGGCCAATATACCTCGGCCAGCTTCAGCCTCGGTCAGCTTCAGCCTCGGCTAGCTTTAGCCTCGGCTAGCCTCAGCCTCGGCCAGCTTCAGCTTCGGCCAATATGCCTCGGCCAATATACCTCGGCCAGCTTCAGCCTCGACCAGCCTCAGCCTCGGCCAATATACCTCGGCCATATATCTCGGCCAGCTTTAGCCTCGGCTAGCCTCAGCCTCGGCCAATATACCTTGGCCAATATGCCTCGGCCAATATACGTCGGCCAGCTTCAGCCTCGGCCAATCGGCCTCAACAACAACCCAAGCAGTTCCCTAGCAGCCACATTATGGGGTCCACGTGCCTGGCTCCATCGCTGTCCGCATAGGATAGCAGATGTGCGACATGGGAGACACATCTGGCCAGTGCCATAACGGCCGCCCATGCCCTGCAAGCCTGCAACAATCTGCAGCAACCATCCAAATCAAGTGGCCACCCACTCTGACAGAACATGACCCACGAACTATGCAGCCACCCACATTTGACGGGACATGGCCTGTACTTCTGACAAATCACATGGAGGCCAGCCCCACTGTGCTACCCCCATCATCAATGCTCTGACAAGTGATCATGCCCCAAGGCTAGAAAGCTCTAAGCATCTATAAAATGGGTAAGAGGGACCCCCGACCAGGTAACTAAGAACTAAGAACTAAGAATTGAGAACTCACTACACTCTTAAACTCATTCTTGCTCACAGAGAGCACAGCTCTAAGCCTCTCTCTTCTTCTCTCTTTCGAGCTTCTTCAAGCTCATGGCTGTTGCCCAAAGCACTAACTTGAGCATCGAGGGTCCCCACCGGAATCTCTGGCCTTTGGGACTTGTTTGCAGGCTCTCCAGGAGCAAGGAGCTCACCGAAGGATCCCGGGCTCGCTGAAGGAGGCACCAAACGCTCGCGGACGCTCGAGGATGGTGGTTTGGCATCAACAGATTGACACGCCAGGAAGAGGGAGAGAGCAGAGTTCTACGACACTAAGCTATAAGCCCTCACTCCCTCTACGAAAATAATGGTGGATGGTGATGACAAATACCCAAGAGGCTTCCGCCAGTAACGCTGGGGGGCACCCTCAACGAGTTGAGCAGCAGGAGGCTAGTCTTTGCTCCATCGTCACCACTATCTCGGGCCATCCAGGCGAAGCATCATGCCACCCTCACTCTTTGCTGCTCAAGCCATCCACCATCCATCCGGTGAGAGATCTATCCAGCGAGAGACTCACCACCATCATATCTCTCTGAGGCTCATCAGCAACAGCAGGCTTAAGCTATCAGTAAAGAGCCCCTCCAAGCTCATCAACAAACGCCACAAACGTGGAGCCCCCAAGCGAAGCAGAATGAGACAAATTTCTTCAACAAAAAAGCTAAGTACACTACACTTTAAGAAAGTTTCCTTTCATTAGTGTCTGAATGCATTACATGAAATCTACATAATTAACCTTTTAAAAGGCTCTCAACGGTCCTACGATCATAAGGTCACCCCCGGACCGACCGCGAAACCCCACGGCAGTTCAAGACCTATGTTCCAGTGACCTTGAGTCACCCCTTGGGCCAGCCACGAAACACCCGAGGCGGTTCCAGAGGAACTTGGTGGCATCGTGGCTAATGGATACCACTCGGGCCGGCCACAAAACCCTCGAGTCGGTTCAAATCCCTAACAGCCTGTACCCGCTCGAGTCACCTCTCGGACTAGCACACAAACACCCGAGATGGCTCGAAGGAGCTCGGCAGCACCGCGCTAACAGATACCACTCGGGCCAGCCACAAAACCCCTGAGTCAGTTCAAATCCCTAATAGCCTGTACTCGCTCGAGTCACCTCCCAGACCAGCACACAAACACTTGAGGCAATTTTATTTCAGCCCCCGTGGCTCTATTTATGCTTCAGCAATTTTATTTCAGCCTCAACGGCTTATCTCTGCCTCTGCGGCATTATTGCAGCCTCAACGGCTCCCTCTGCCTCAGCGGCATTATTGCAGCCTCAACGGCTCTCTCTGCCTCCATGGCATTATTGCAGCCTCAACGGCTCCCTCTGCCTCAGCGGCATTATTGCAGCCTCAACGGCTCCCTCTGCTCAGCGGCGTTATTGCAGCCTCAATGGCTTTATCTCTGCCTTAGCGGCATCATTGCAGCCCCATCGGCTTTATCTCTGCCTCAGCGGCATTATTGCAGCCTCAGCAGCTCTAAATCTACCTTAACGGCCAATGGCTAACTAGGTAAGACCTTTATCCAAATTATATACTTGTAACATATTGCTGGTCACTTTCAGCCATCCAAAAAGAAGCCTAAAGACAACTCACAGTTGGGAGAGGCCAACTCTCCAACTCACAATTGATGGATATCCACTTCCAGACTCTGCGTTGGGAGAGGATTGATGGCTACCCTCAGCCAATGGGCGGACGGAAATTATCCAAAGCAAGGCAAAAGAAAAAAGATCTCTCCACTAGGAAGGAATCAGAACTGAAGCAAGCATGAAAGAACAAGTGCAAAGATGAAGAGCTCTACACTCCTTTTGCTTGGCGGATGCAAGGCATGCGATCACACAAGCTTAGGAGTGTGGGGGGCATCTGATGGGGCCAGTAAATCCCATGGGCAATGGTGATGCACTCAGGTTGGACTCCCAGTTAGCCACCTAAGTCAGCCCTCTTTCGGCCAGCTTCAGCCTCGGCCAACATACCTCGGCCAGCTTCAGCCTCGGCCAGCCTCAGCCTCAGCCAATATACCTCAGCCAGCTTCAGCCTCAGCCAGCTTCAGCCTCGGCCAGCCTCAGCCTCGGCCAGCTTCAGCCTCGACCAATATACCTCGGCCAGCTTCAGCCTCGGCCAGCCTCAGCCTCGGCCAGCTTTAGCTTCGGCCAATATGCCTTGGCCAATATACCTCGGCCAGCCTCAGCCTCGGCCAGCTTCAGCCCCGGCCAGCCTCAGCCTCGGCCAATATACCTCGGCCAGCTTCAGCCTCGGCTAATATACCTCGGCCAGCTTCAGCCTCGGCCAGCCTCATCCTCAGCCAATATACCTCGGCCAATATGTCTCGGCAATATACCTCGGCCAGCTTCAGCCTTGGCCAATCGGCCTCAACAACCACCCAAGCAGTTCCCCAGCAGCCACATTATGGGGTCCACGTGCCTAGCTCCATCGCTCCGCATAGGACAGCAGACGTGCGACGTGGAAGACACATCTGGCCAGCACCGTAATGGCCGCCCATGCCCTGCAACCCTGCAACAGTCTGTAGCAACCATCCAAATCAAGTGGCCACCCACTCTGACGGAACTTAACCCACTAACTATGCAGCCACCCACATTTGACAGGACATGGCCTGTACTTCTGACAAATCATATGGAGGCCAGCCCCACTGTGCTACCCCCATCATCAATGCTCTGACAAGTGATCATGCCCCAAGGCTAGCAAGCTCTAAGCATCTATAAAATGGGTAAGAGGGACCCCCGACCAAGTAACTAAGAACTAAGAACTGAGAACTCACTACACTCTTAAACGCTCATTCTTGCTCATAGAGAGCACGGCTCTAAGCCTCTCTCTTCTTCTCTCTTTCGAGCTTCCTCAAGCTCACGGTTGTTGCCCAGAGCACTGACTTGAGCGTCGGAGGGTCCTGCCAGAATCTTCGGCCCCCGACTTATTTGCAGGCCCCCCAGGAGCAAGGAGCTCGCCGGAGATCCCAGGCTCGCTGGAGGAGGCGATTGGACGCTCGCGGATGCTCAAGGATGGTGGTTTGGCGTCAACACCTACAAAGACGTATGTTTAATTGTAAAGTGACTTTGCAATGAGTAAATCTTAGCTACATATATAGAGTAGAGGAACCTAAAGAATACAGTTCAAACTAGTCTTTTTGGAAGAGGGACTAGGTTGTTACAATTTCTTATCAATAACTCTGTATTTCAAGGTACTAAGGGCACATTTGGATCATCGGTACTGCCATACCCATCCTATTGGATTTGAAAACAAAAGAAAGTGATGGGATTGGCAATCTCATTTTTTCTATCTTGGGATACCTAAAGGGGCATTTGGTAGTATGTAATCTATGTAATTTAAATGGATCCCACTAGATAACCATATTTGATACATATTTTGAATGGTAATTTATCTTGTAATGGTAATCTGGGTAACAGATTACCTCAAGAAGATGTGGTTATCTACATTAACAAGATGTGGTAATCTGATAAATTACCTTTTAACAAAATTATCCTTTTTTCTTTTGATCGCTCTCTACTCGCATCTTCTTCTACCAACCTTACTGGAACCTCCATTTATGTCTAAGGTTCCGAGCCACATCCTCTTCCACGAAGTCGAGCCATGGATCTCTGTAGCTCAATGGCCCCACGGCATATCGTGAATCTTTTGATCGGTGGACTCCAGCATCCTTACTAGTCACTTTGAATATCATTTATGAATATAAATTTTTTAAACATTATTATTTATAAATATAATTTTTAATCAAATATATAATAATATATAAATTTTTAATTAATTTAATTTAAGAATTTTTAAAATTTTGATGTTATATGATTGGTAATCTGTTTGTCATACCAAACACAGTAATCAATATTATTGTTGCATTACCTGTATATACCAAACACAGTAATCAATATTACTGGTAATCTATCAAGTGGTAATCTATTTTGTAGGTCCATATGACCATTCAGAATTGCTGACGATGCACCAAACACAACCTAAAAAGGTAGAGATTATGGTTAATGATAGTTTGCTATAGAGTCTTTACTCTTCTAAACATGGGATTGGATTGGGAATCCAACCTAATCCAATCCCATTGGTGAACCAAGCATGCTCTAAATCTAACTTATTTTCTTTAACTAACTTCTTCATCCATACTAATCTATTAAAATATGAAAATTTTTGCCTACTTCTCATTTCATTTAGGCATAAATATGAAGTATCATTTCCAAAAAATATCATAGGTAACTCTCACTCACTTTTCATTACACCAAAGACTTGATGCATTGTGTCATAACTAGAGAATGCCCTACTAATTTTCTCTAGTATATTTACACTATTGTTTTTGATATAATAATATAATATATTATAATAATTTATTTATATATTTATAATATATTTTATATAATATTTTAAAATATTATTTATATTATATGAATAATATGATGCACTAAAATATTACGTCATTATAGTATATAATTGGTGTAGGATAATTTAGCGTGCTACTCATAAGATGATATATGTGTAGCACGATCAAATATCCATACGAAAAGAGAAATTATAAATTAAAGAAAGAAGCCCCTTTGTGATAGTTACCTGATAGGGCTGATCCCGTACCGTCAGGATTAACGGTAAAGGGAACCGACGGTGTCCCGCTCCAACCTACGAGGTTCATCTATGGAGTCCACCTCCAGAGCCAACCTCCGAGGCCAACCTCCGAGGTCCACCTCCAAGGCCAACCTCGGGGGTCTACCTCCGAGGTCCTACTCCGGAGCCAACCTTCAAGCTCCACCTTCGAGGCCAACCTCCCGGGTCCACCTCCGAGGTCGACCTTCGAAGTCCACCTTCGAAGTCCTCCTCCAAGGTCCTCCTTCGGAGCCAACCTCCGAGCTCCACCTCCGAGGCCAACCTCTGGGGTCCACCTCCGAGGCCAACCCCCGGGGTCCACCTCCAAGGCCAACCTCCGGGCCAACCTCCGGGGTCCACCTCCGAGGTCCTCCTCCGAGGTCCTCCTCCGGAGCCAACCTCCGAGGTCCACCTCCGAGGCCAACCTCCGGGGTTCACCTCCAGAGCCAACCTCCGAGCTCCACCTCCGAGGCCAACCTCCGGGGCCCACCTCCGAGGTCCTCCTCCAGAGCCAGCCTTCGAGGTCCACTCCAGCTTCCTTCAGCCCCTAGCTCCAACCACGACTTTAGGCAACCATCACGGTCCAACCATTGGGGCCGATAGCAATGGGCCACCTGCACGCCCATGTGACCCACTACTCGCCTGATACGGTGCGTCGCCCTGCCTCATTAAGGCGTATGGTCTACTACATGTCCATAATGGTACGTAGCCATACCTCGTTACAGCGTGCAACCCATTACTTGCCCATGACTACGTATGGCCGTACCCCGTCACGGTGTACGACTCGTCACTCGCTTGTAGCCGCATGTGGCCATACCTCTAAATGGCACGTACCTAATACAGGCGCAACTGCCCAACACTTGTAAGGCCATGCTGGCAGATGGCAACTCAAGCAGGACACCTCTGACACACAGTAACGATGTGACCTGACACTATCAAGCCCTCCTTTTTGTCTGTTATCGAACGGAGATATCACGAAATTGGTGACCTTCTGGAAGCATGAAGAAGGAGAGATCTTGGAACATGTATAAAAGCCTGCATTTGCGAAGAGGGAATGATCTTGAACTCGAACCCATAAGCTTTCTTCTGTAAAGCTAACTCTTGTCTGTTCCTGAGTTACTGACTTGAGCATCGGAGGGTTCCCACCGGAGCATCCGGTCTCCGGGGATTTTTCTTGCAGGAATCCATCGAGGAGGATCTCGTTTCCCTGGTTTTGCAGAAAGTGACTTGGCGTCAACAGATTGGCGCGCTAGGAAGGGGGGAGAGAGAAAAGTTTTGAACCTGTTAGCGACAACTTATCTTCCCCTGAGCTCTCAAGCAATGGTGACGACCCGCACGAGAGGTTACCGCCAGTCATGCTGGGGGCAGCATCAAGAGGCTGATCCACTAGTGGTTGGCCCCTCAGCTCCCCTACTGACGCTCCTGCCCCACCACCTCCGTAGCAGCTTCAAGAAGACCGGATTGCTTCCCTCGCTGCCCAAGTCCAATCTCTAGCAATGGTGGTTCAAGGCTTGCAGCATCAAGCGGTGGCTGCACAGCAGCCGGAGCCCCTCCCGTCAGGGCCAGGAGGCATCCAGCCCAGCCAGCACTCTTTTCGGAGGAAGCCTCCTGCCCGAGAAGCTGGCCACCACCGCGCTTCGCCCAAGCCTCACTACCGAAACCTCCAAGAGGCCCCGGTCGCCCTCTCGCCGTGCCAGTGCATCTCCTAGGCGACGGCACGGGAAGGAGGTGGAGCGCCTTCATCAGCATCAACGCCACCCTTCCCCCTCCTCGGATTCTTCGAGGGAGGGGTCCTTCGACGGCAGAGTAGCCCATCGAGCTGAACGTTGGCTCGACGAGTATAATCAGTGGTTGGAGGAGCTTAGCCGCCGGATCACCAACCCACCAGAGGCAGAATACGATAGTCAACCACCGTTGTCCCGCTGGATCATGGAGGAGCCGATTTCAACCCGGTTTGCCTCCCTCAGCTAGACCCATATGACGGGACTACTGACCCCCTGGACCATTTGGAAAGCTACAAGGTCCTCATGCAGGTCCAGAGGGCAACCGACTCTCTCTGTGCATCACTTTTCCCGCCATCCTAAAGAAAGCAGCTCGAGCTTGGTACTCCCGCTTGCCGCCATGGAGTATCGACTCCTTCCGCCAGTTGGAGAGGGCCTTCCTCGCTCATTTCGATGCTTGCCAAAAATTCCAAGGGTGGCGGACAGCCTCTTCTCCGTCCAGCAAAAGAGCGGCGAGTCTCTGCGGGACTACGTCTCGTTTCAAAAAAGCCGCCCTGGAAGTTTATAACCTCGAGGATTCGGTGGCCACCTTGGCCTTGAAGCGAGGGCTCCGTCCTTCTCGCTTCGCGTACTCCCTCGACAAGAAGCCACCCGGCTCCTACACTGAGCTTTTGAGCTGGCCCAGAAGTACATTCGTGCCAACGAAGCTGACTCCTTCTGGCGCGAGGCTGGCGGTAACACCACCAAGAAGCCGGCCCGACCAGAGTATGCTGAAGCTCGCCCCAGAAGACCAGAGCCCCCTCGCCAACCAGACAACCGTGCCCGAGCTCCTGCACCAAGAGACGGGCCTTACACCCCTTTGCTCGCCCCGATATTGCACATCCTTCTTGAGATCGAGGGCAAGCCATATCTTCAACGCCCTCCCCCGATGAACCCGAAGATTCCCGCAACAAGAACCTCTACTGCCGCTACCACCGGGATCATGGCCACGACACCAACGACTGTTGTCAGCTAAAGAAGATGATAGAGGACCTTATCCAGCGTGGCCACCAGGGAAGTTCGTCCAGAGGAGCAACCCGGGAGCTCCTGGTCCATCAGCGCCTCCACCACTGATGGTTGACAATGCTCCGACCGAGAAGACGGTAACTATGATTTCCTGGGGGGCAGGCGGCCTGCCCAAGAGGCCAAGAGGGGAGAGAGAGTTAGACTATGTAATCCCTTTTTTCAAAAGGGACATCGAGGGGGTGGTTAATAAAGATAATGATAGCATCGTCGTGACCATGACGATAGCTAGGCACCCTGTAAAAAGAATTTTAGTTGACAGTGAAGCTTGGTGGATGTTTTGAATTATGATGCATTTATTCGCATGTGTTCGCATGAACCTGTCACCCGACCTGCTTCAGCCTGTCACCACACCTTTAATGGGGTTCACCGGAGACTCCGTGAAGGTAGAGGGCGAGATCACTCTTCTTGTCACGGTTGGCATGGCCCCACCAAAGCACAGTCTTCATGAGCTTCTTGGTGGTCCGAGTGCCCCTCGCCTACAACGCTATCCTGGGAAGGCCTGGGCTTAACCTTTTGGACGCTGTCATCTCCACCAAGAGGCTCCTCGTGATGTTCCCTACCAGCGAAGGAGTCGGGGAGATGCGAGGGGAACGGAACCCCCCACCACTTTGTTGCCACATGGCCCCTAGTCCTCAGGGAGAAGTCTGTGCACCTGCACTGGAAGCACTGGATCCTCGAGACTCGGCAAGGAGAGGAGAACCGACCGAGCGCCTGCTAGCCTTTCCCCTGGGAAATGACCCGGAGTGAACTATTCACGTTGGGGCTTTGCTTCCGAGGAGGCTCACAGTCAGCTCCTTGTGTTCCTGCGAGCCAACGCTGATATTTTTGCCTGATCGGCATCCAATATGCCAGGCATTCCAGAGGAGGTGATTACACATCAACTCAACATCAAGCCGGAGTGTCGACCTATTCGACAGAAGAAGATGAGCTTTGCTTCGACAGACAGAAGGCCATAGATGAGGAGGTACGTAAGTTGACGGCGCCGGGCACATTCGGGAAGTTCACTACCCGACTGGCTGACGAATGTGGTGATGGTCCGCAAGGCCAGTGGGAGTTGGAGGATGTGCGTGGACTTCACTAACCTCAATAAAGCATGCCCCAAGGACAGCTTCCACTACCCTGGATCGACCAGCCGGTAGACGCTACGTCCGGGCATGAGACTCTCAGTTTCATGGACACATTCTCAGGGTACAACCAGATTAGGATGAACCCGACTAATGAAGAGGCGACCTCCTTCATCACAGAGAAGGGGATATATTGCTATAAGGTGATGCCGTTCGGATTGAAGAATGCGGGAGCCACCTACCAAAGGTTGATGAACAAGGCTTTCGAGGCCCAGATCGGGCACAACATGGAGGTGTACGTAGATGACATGCTAACCAAGAGTGCCCATGCTATGGATCATGTTGCTGACCTTGTGGAGACCTTTGCCAACCTGCGCCGTACCGAATGAGACTGAACCCCCGTAAGTGCGCCTTCGGGGTGGCAGTCGGCAAGTTTCTGGCTTTATGGTGACTCAGTGGGGAATTGAAGCCAATCCTGACAAGATTCGAGCCATCTTGGATATAAGGCCCTCGACTAACAAGAAGGAGGTGCAGCGTCTGACCAGGAGGGTGGCAACCCTGAGCCGTTTCATGTCAAGATCGGCAGAGCGATGTCTGCCCTTCTTCAAGGTGCTACGCAAGGTTAACAGCTTTGAGTGGACGAAGGAATGTCAGGAAGCCTTTGAGGAGCTGAAGAATTTTTTATCTACTCCCCCGTTGTTGTCCAAACCGAGAGGCGGGAAGGAGCTCTTCTTGTGTCTTGCCACCTACCCCGAGGCCGTCAGTTCGGTGCTCGTCCATATGGACATGGACGAGTGCAGAGGCTGGTTACTACACCAGCAAGGTGCTTCATGATGCTGAGACCAGATACTCTAGGACTGAGAAGATCATCTTAGCACTGGTGGTCTTCGCCCAGCACTTCCGACCCTACTTTCAAGCTCACCCAATCGTGATGCTCACAGACCAACCACTCTGGACTATCCTGTCCCGCCCTGATACTTCCGATCGGCTGGCCAAGTGGGCTATCAAGCTGGGGGAGTTTGATTTATCTATCCGGCCAAGGCCTGCAATGAAGTCCCAGGTGCTAGCTTACTTTCTGGTCGAATGCACTTGGGCCGAGGAGCATCCAGAGGACTTGCACCCTGAGGCGTGTATGGATTCCCCTGAGACCAAGGAGAAGGGGAAGGAAGATTGGGCTCTGCATGTAGATGGAGCATCAAATTCTTAAGGAGTGGAGCTGGACTCATTCTTGCGAGCCCCGAGGGGGAGGTGGTGGAGTATGCCCTTCGGTTCCTATTCCCGGCCACCAATAACCAAGCGGAGTATGAAGCCCTGCTGGCAGGGATGAAGCTAGCCAAGGAGCTTGGGGTAGAGCGTCTGAGGGCCTTCACGGACTCCCAGCTCGTCTTCGGGCAGGTCGCTGGGGAGTACAAGGCCAGAGACCTAACCATGTCCCACTACTGGAGCAAGGTGCGATCTCAAGCCTCTCAGTTTGCATACTTCCGCGTTAGCTATATCCCTCGAGTGGAGAATGCTAGGGCTATGCCTTGTCCCGTTTGGCCACCTCGGCCGACGGGACCTTGGGAAGGACGTATGTAGAGCATCTGCAAGTCCCAAGCATCAAAGTTGCAGGGAAGGAGACCATGCCGGTCGAGCAGGAGCCTTCCTGGATGGATGCTTATGTCTGGTATCTTACTGATGGCACCATCCCTGAAGACCCGACTGAGGCCAGGCTGCATAGGCGACGGGCCCCAAAGTTCCTGCTGATGGAAGGGAAGCTCTACCGAAGATCATTCTCATACCCGGTCCTCAAGTGCGTTAGGCCTATTGAAGCTGACTACGTCTTGCGAGAAATCCATGAAGGCATATGCGGGAGTCATCTGGGGGCAGGGCCCTGGCGTACAAGGCCCTGCGGCAGGGATATTATTGGCTGACTATGAGGGAGGATGCGGCTGAACTTGTCAAGAAGTGCGATAGCTGCCAGCGCCATGCCAATGTCCAGCGACAGTCGACCTCTCAGCTGACCCTCCTGGCGGCACCATGGCCTTTTGCCCAGTGGGGAATGGATATTTTGGGGTTGTTCCCTCTGGCCTCCGGTCAACGCAAGTTCCTGCTAGCGGCCATCGACCACTTCACTAAATGGATCGAGGCTGAGGCACTTGCCAAGATCACTGAGAATAAGGTGAGGTCTTTCTTTTGGAAGTCAATAATATACCGGTTCGGGCTCCCCCATACCCTGGTTACCGACAATGGCCGGCAATTCGACAACGCACCTTTCCGAGAATTCTGCACCGAGCTTGGCATTCATCAGCGATTCACCTCTGTAGGCCATCCTCAAACCAATGGTGGGCCAAGGTGACCAACCGCATTATCCTCCAAGGATTAAGAGTCCGGCTTGACGACTACAAGGGACGTTGGGTGGAGGAGCTTCCCAACGTGTTATGGGCCTATCACACAATGCCGCGGGCCCCCACAGAGACCCCCTTCAGCCTCGTCTTTGGATCCGAAGCAGTTATTCCTATGGAGATCGGTGCCCAAAGCCCCAAAGTGGAAGCCTACAGCAGGAAGACAACCCAAATCAGTTGCGGGCCAACCTCGACCTGATAGAATAGGTGTGAAACCGAGCATGACTCCGGATGGCCGCCTACCGGCAGCGGACGGCCAGGTATTACAACGCTCGTGTCCGACCTAGAACCTTCTTACCTAGAGATTTAGTCCTTCGGCGAGCCAAAGTCTCGAAACCAACAGAAGGAGGCAAGCTAGCACCGAATTGGGAAGGGCCGTATCGAGTCACCGAAGCGCTCCGCCACGGAGCATATAGAGTAGAAGAGCTGGATGAAAAGCCCCTCCCACGGACGTGGAACGCTGACAACCTCCGTCGGTATTATCAATAGTGTCCCCTTTTCTTATGTCAAATTTTATGTCTACACACTTTCGGGCTCTTGGCCCTTCATTAATAAAATGTGAGTTCAAGCATCACAGATTCTCAACGAAAGCCCAATGTACCATTGGCAACGAAGACCCGATGTACCATCGGATTCAAAAAGCCCGAGGCCAAACTCGGCATGGAAAGCCCAGTGTACCACTGGCATACCGATGTACCATCGGATCTTAACGAAAGCCCAATGTACCATTGGCAACGAAGACCCGATGTACCATCGGATTCAAAAAAGCCGAGGCCAAACTCGGCATGGAAAGCCCAGTGTACCACTGGCATACCGATGTACCATCGGATCTCAATGAAAGCCCAATGTACCATTGGCAACGAAGACCCGATGTACCATCGGATTCAAAAAAGCCCGAGGCCAAACTCGGCATGGAAAGCCCAGTGTACCACTGGCATACCGATGTACCATCGGATCTCAACGAAAGCCCAATGTACCATTGCAACGAAGACCCGATGTACCATCGATTCAAAAAAGCCCAAGGCCAAACTCGGCATGGAAAGCCCAATGTACCACTGGCATACCAATGTACCATCGGATCTCAATGAAAGCCCAATGTACCATTGGTAGCGAAGACCCGATGTACCATCAGATTCAAAAAGCCCGAGGCCAAACTCGGCATTGAAAGCCCAGTGTACCACTGGCATACCGATGTACCATTGGATCTCAACGAAAGCCCAATGTACCATTGGCAGCGAAGACCCGATGTACCATCGGATTCAAAAAGCCCAAGGCCAAACTCGGCATCGAAATCCCAATCTACCATTGGCAACGAAGACCCGATGTACCATTGGATTCAAAAAAGCCCAAGGCCAAACTCGGCATGGAAAGCTCAGTGTACCACTGGCAGACCGACGTACCGTTGGTTCTCAATAAAAAGCCCAAGTTTCTACTGGCGCTCTGAGGCTGATGCCCCATCAGTCCGACGCTGGCGTCCCAACAGTTTCCCAGAAGCCCAAGTTTCCATCGAAGCACCGAGGCTAATGTTCCATCTAGTCAACGCCGATGTTCCAGTGGTGCTCAGATACCCAAGTCATCCTTGGCCAAGATAGAGCTACAAGAAAATAAAAGCTGTCCTTTGGTGCTGACGAAGCCCTCGAGGGTCCCACGTCAGCAGCCCGGGACTCGGGGAAGAGAATGTAATTAACATTATCATTAAGGAAAAAAAACTTTCGCTTCATTGATATTAGTGTTTACAAAATGCCGACCGAGTCGGACTTGGTACAAAAATACATGAAGGACAAAATCAAGACCTGGCCACAGACTCGCCACCTAAGGCCTCGTCGGGCCCTGGGTCCGGCTCGAGGTCCATGACCTGGGGGAGGTTCCAGACCCGGGCTACTTTCTCCTTAGCATCGTTGAACCCCTGGACGTAGAAATCTGCGTTGGCTTCAACCAACTCATGGGTGAAGTGCTCCGATGCCTTGAACTCTTCCATGGCCGTGGCAGCTCTGGCCTCGGCGGCTGCCTCCACCTCCGCGACTCAGACCTCCGCCACCATCCTCTCGGCCTCCTTGATGCTTATTTCTTCCTCGGCCTGCTTCGCCGAGCCTCGGCCGCCTGGATGGCCGAGTTCAAGTCGGCTATGTGCAGGTTTTGGGCCTCGACCGCGCTCTCGGCCTCTGTGAGTTGGTCCAGCGCCGCTCGCCGTGGTTAGCTTCGGCTTCGGCTCTGCTTTCGGCCTCCCTTATTTTGCCGGTTCATTCAACCCTTATCAACTCCAGGGCCTTCTCAGCGGCCTCGGCCCGAGCCTGAGCATCCTCGCGTCTTGTTAGATTTGGCGGGTGACAGCCTTCCCTTTGCTGAGGGCCTCCCGAGTGAGCACCACAGAGTTGGACACCTGCATCCAGAGTGTCAGTTATGAGAACTGCCTAAATATTCTAAACTAAGGGCAAGGAGGGAAATACTTACTCGAACGAGGGCTGAGAGATCTCCCGGAAGAACCTGTTCACCCCAGGGTTCGGAGCTCCTCTTGAATATCTGGCTGAACGGTGTGGGATATGAGTTGTTTAGCCCGACACCCATCATTTATCAATGAGAACCTGCGAGGGGTTGGCCCGGCCCTACTCCCCTCAGAACTTTGACGTGCTTCGGTTCAGCATGCGGGGGGACGCTTGTGGGTATCTGTTCGGGGGTGGACTTGTCCCCGACGGCCCCTCCCCCAACTCCTATCTACTTCGGCTGGGGTGGTCCGTGGGAGGGTGGGGACTCCATCACTGCCGGCCCCACAGCCATCGGCTCCTCCGTGGTCGCCCCTTCAGCCCCCGCCACCTCTGGAGGGGTGTCAGTTGTCATATCCACCTCTGGGACTGGTGGAGACCCGCGCTGCTTAGCCGGCGGAGATGCCTGCGCGGCGCAACGCTTCAGGGCCGTGCTTGCTGCTCCTCCCTTGGGCCCCCCTGGGCCCTCATCCGCTTGATCGCGGCCATCCTGACCATGGTAGTTGGAGGCTTCATTGCTGCACGGCATTAGTCGGAGTCAGTAAAAAAAAAAAGAGAGAGAAAGAAAAGGAAGAAAGGAGAAGGCGATTTGGTTAAGTGTCGAGACTCTTGTTACTCACCGCTCTGGGAGGTGAGGCCTGCCAGCCGAGATTCTCCTCCGACAGGAGCAAGTTGTATCTAGGGATGTCAGCAGTTAACAGTTGCCCCATCGCTTCTTGGTCTCCTGGGAGGACGGTGGAGTTCATGTTGGGCCGAAGATCGGGATCCCCCACCGGGACTTGACTAGGCCAAGGTCAGCGAAAAAGAAGCGGGATTTTCACCCCTTAACCGAAGAAAGAAGAAGTTTGAGGACTCGACCGGGTCGGGGCTGGAACAGCCACCAACCCGTCTGTTGTCTAAGGAAATAGAAGCTTTGAAAAAGGGAAAGTCGGGGGGTGATTTGGAGGTGGCTGCAAAGAATGAGAAAGGTGCAAATGGTCCTAAGGGAGTTTGGGACCAATTGGGCAGGAGTCAGAGAGTAGTAGTCCAGCAAGCTAACAAAAAAGGGATGGAAGGGAAAGCAAAGCCCTAGCCTAAGGGAAATTTCGTAAATGGCCACTCTGCCGGGCCGTGAGGAAACTACCCTATCATCGGGAGTCGGAGGAAGAGCCCACCTCTCGGGGTACATGATAATGGGCTCTAATTTTGACTAAGTCTTGGCCGTTACCATGGAGGCGATCCCTTCCGGGATTCCGCCCCACCCTCGTGGAGGTGCTGGCTATCGCCTGGCGCCTCCTCGCTGGGGCCCAGTCGGCCGCCGCCGGGCCTCCCCGTGCAGGGACTCTGCCGGTGACCGGCTTGGGACAACGGAAGATGGTCCTCCGAATCAGAAGACCACGAAGAAGAAGAGATGAAGAGGCGCGGAGCCTCGAAGGGGAAATACGGTCGTCAGATGGAGCTGAAGAGGTCCAGGATGGCGAGGAGGCCATGGAGAAGGTTTCGGGAAGAGGGAAGGATGGGAAGGAACAGAGGGCTAACCTGAAGGAAAAGACAGTAGGGGGCGATTCTTGGGTTGCAGAAGGAGCAGATAGCTGGAAGAAGAAGATAACTGAAGCAGAATGGCGGATTCTCTACCTTCGCCCGAGTTTTATCAAGTTTCAAATCGTCCCGCCTCGATTTCCCAGCCATGCGGACTCCCGCTATAGGCTGGGCCGCCTTGGCAAGCGTCCAGCGCGTGGAACAAACCGCCTCAGCCAATAAGTTAACGCCGCTGACATCAGTGCCATGATGGCAATGATGGCGGCCGCTTTTCGCAAGCTTTAAAAGGACAAACCCATTTCGAGGACGATCGCAGCGAATCGGACGGACAGAAGTGACTACCCCTTCACATCCCCCAAGTTGCCCGCGCTAAGTTATCGCTGCATCTGGAGACACGTGTCTGGGAGCAGTTGGCAATGGAAGGGGATCAGCCACTAAGAACATGACACCCCTTTCGCTTCACCTAGGTGGCCCCGCTCCATCTCAGGGGCGGGGGGCATCTGATAGGGCTGATCCCGCACCATCACGATTAACGGTAAAGGAAACTGATGGCGTCCCGCTCCAACCTCCGAGGCCAACCTCTGGGGTCCACCTTCGAGGCCAACCTCGAGGTCCACCTCGAGGCCAACCTCTGGGGTCCACCTCCTAGGTCCTCCTCTGGAGCCAACCTCCGAGCTCCACCTCCGAGGCCAACCTCCAGGTCCACCTCTGAGGTCCTCTCCGAGGCCAACCCCCGGGGTCCACCTCCGAGGCCAACCTCCGGGGCCAACCTTCGGGGTCCACCTCCAAGGCCAACCTCTGGGGTCCACCTCCGAGGTCCTCCTCCACCTCCGAGGTCCTCCTGGAGCCAACCTCCGAGCTCCACCTTCGAGGCCAACCTCCAGGGTTCACCTTCGGAGCCAACCTCCGAGCTCCACCTCCGAGGCCAACCTCTAGGGTCCACCTCCGAGGCCAACCTCTAGGGTCCACCTCTGAGGTCCTCCTCCGAGGTCCTCCTCCGGAGCCAACCTCCGAGCTCCACCTCCGAGGCCAACCTCCGGGGTCCACCTCCGAGGTCCTCCTCCGGAGCCAGCCTTCGAGGTCCGCTCCAGCTTCCTTCAGCCCCTAACTCCAACCACGACTTTAGGCAACCATCACGGTCCAGCCATTGGGGCCGATAGCAACGGGCCACCTGCATGCCCATATGACCCACTACTCGCCTGATATGGTGCCTCGCCATGCCTCATTAAGGCGTATGGTCTACTACATGTCCATAACAGTACGTAGCCATACCCCGTTACGGCGTGCAACCCATTACTTGCCCACGACTACGTATGGCCGTACCCCGTCACGGTGTACGACTCGTCACTCGCTTGCAGCCGCATGTGGCCATACCTCTTAACGGTGTACCTGATACAGGCGCAACTGCCCGACACTTGTAAGGCCATGCTGGCAGATGCAACTCAAGCAGGACACCTCTGACACATAGTAACAATGTGACCTGACACTATCAGGCCCTCCTTTTTGTCTGTTATCGAACGAAGATATCATAAAATCGGTGACCTTCTGGAAGCATGAAGAAGGAGAGATCTTGGAACAGGTATAAAAGCCCGCATTTGTGAAGAGGGAAGGATCCTGAACTCGAAACCATAAGCTTTCTTCTGTAAAGCTAACTCTTGTCTGTTCCCGAGTTACTGACTTGAGCGTCGGAGGGTCCCCACCGGAGCATCCGATCTCCAGGGACTTTTCTTGCAGGAATCCATCGAGGAGGATCTCCATTTCCCGGTGTTTGTAGAAAGTGACTTGGCGTCAACATTACCCTATTCAAGTCTTATCGGGACTGTAGACCTTCTTTTATAAGGAAATTGGCTAATCAATCTCTATCAAGATATTGTCTTATTTGAAACTCTATTTCTCTTCTTTCTCTCTGCTTAAGCCTTAGCCCTAGACATCTTCTCTATAAGCTTTTTTTAAAAAGAAAACTTAGGTTCCCCCAACACGCCCTTCTTTAGGTGCACGAAGGCGGTTATCAAGCTAGAAAAGTGCTCTACCATGCTTGTATCAAAGAAATCTCATTTGTTGGTGCAAAAACCAATTTTATGCATCAATAATAAAATATAATATAACACACATATATATCTAATATTAGTATTTATTGATATATTAATACTATTGTATAAATTAAATATTTGTTAGAGTGTGTTTTGATTTGATTTTATTTTTAGAAAGAGAAGAGAACTAAAATCTAGGTTTTTCTAGCTTCTTCTAAAGTGTTTTTTTAACTTTTTCTTCTTGTAAAGGCACTTTCTAAATAGTATTCACTACAAGAAAATTAAAATATAGCGACGTCAAAATGCGTCGCTAATGCATCGCTAAACAAGCTATAGTGACGCATTAGCGATGTAATAAAGGCATCGCTAAAATGTTTGTCATAATTTCAATTTGTCGCAATTGCGTCGCTAAACACGACTCTCTGCGATGCCCTAAATGCGTCGCAATATATTACACGCCCCTAAATGCGTCGCAATATGCGACGCAGCCTAAATGCGTCGCTACTTTAAAAATAATTTTTTTAAAAATATTTGCGATAAAAAATCTTCACAATTGCATCGCTAATTAATTATTTATTTTTTAAAAAAAATTAAAATAAAATTTTTAATATTTTTTAAATTAATTGCGATGGAAAATAGCATCGCTAATTAATTAATTTATTTTTTTAAAAATAAAATAAATTAATTTTTAATTTTTTAAAAATAATTACGATGCCCTAAATGCGTCGCAATATTGCGATGCATACTAATGCATTGCTACTTTAAAAATAAATTTTTTAAAAATATTTACGATGAAAAATCTTATCGCAATTGCGTCGCTAATTAATTAATTTATTTTTAAAAAAATTAAAATAAAATAATTTTAATTTTTTTAAATTAATTACAACAAAAATAGCATCGCTAATTAATTAATTTTTTTAAAAAAAATAAAGTAAATTAATTTTTAATTTTTAAAGTAAATTAATTTATTTATTTTAAAAATAAATAATATAAATTAAACTTCCTAATACAATGTAATTGCTAATACAATTGACCAAAAAAATCATTACAAAATTTTCAAAAATAGATAAAAATTTATTTTATTAATTATTAAAAATTTTTATATACAAAATAAAAAAATAAAAAAAACATCAAGTAGTGAAAAAAAAATACATCATGTATCTGCAGGCGGCTGTGGAGGCTGGAATGGACCCTGCGACATGAGACGAACTAAATCCTGCATCTGACGCATTGCTCTCTCATCTCTACAAGCTCCTCCCGAACCTCCTGACGAACTTCCTCCGTGATAGATTTCGGATGTCGTCTAACTGCTCAGGAGGAATATCGCCAGAACCATGCAACTGAAGCCCTGAAGGGAAAATATCTGGAAGCTCTGGTGCCCAAACCATAGACCCTACGGTCTCACGGCTGGGCACCAATAGCATCCAAAAACACACGTCGACTCTCCTCTGGTGAGAGTTCGACGGGCGACCCCCATCAGTGGAGTCAACCACGAAGCCTGAGACTGAAGCTCCTCGACTCGTGCATTTGAATTATAAAATCAATGATAAATGAATCAATATATAAAGCTGAATAAAATTTTAGAAATTAAACAAATAAAATATAAAGCTAATTTCTTACCCCAACCTTCCGTGATCGTGTATCGACCCAGGAACCGTCCTTCCTGGTGTGTGTCGCCCTGAATAGACGAAACTCACCAGGATCTCTGCCCTCCTGCTCGGACTACAAAAGCAGAAGAAAGAATATAAATGCAAGTATTTGTAAATGACTAAATTAGTATTTAAATTGTTTATGTTTTCTTACCATATGGTGCCTGTGCTCTTGAATAGAAACGAAACCCGTAGTGTGACAGGAGAGGCCCGTGCCACGACCGCCCTTCTCATATCGACGGTTCGTGCTGACTGATGCGGACCTCCTCTTCCATGCCTCGGACTGCCACGCCTGCTGCTAGCTGGCCCAAATACCCTTCGGCACATGCCCTAGATGGTCACCCGAACTCCTCCAACGATAAAGCATGTCGGAGTATCGGCGTGCCGCAAGAGCATTCCATGCTGCCCTAATGGCATCATGGATGGTAGGGTCCCACGTAAACTTTTTCTGCATTGAAATAAACAGTTAGTTTCAGAATATATTAAGATTAGAAAATTTTATATCAGTTATAAAATGTATTTAAAAAGTTTACTTGAAACTCTGAAAAATAAAACTCCCTCGTGGCCGCAGATACATTGTGCCAATCGTAGCCACTGGGATCAGCACGGCTCTGAAATATAGAGCTGATCCGGCTCGATACAGTATGCTGCTCAATAAAGCTGTTAAAAAAACTAATTAAAATAAGTAATTAACTTAAAAACATAAACATATAGTTACAATTAGTATATACTTATAGCCCATCGGCATCCAATCGAAGTACGGTGCGATCGACCAAAGAAGAACTCTCAGAGGTCTGTGTCGATCGGGTAGAGGAAAATACAGGATGAGCGTCGATGCCTGAAGAGGCGGAAGTTCGTGCGTCAGGGCTAGTAGTGGGATGTGACACAGTAGGGCTATGTCCGTCAGGATAGATCTACCTTGGTCCGTCATACCGTAAATACTAAAGATTAATGCAATGCAATATAATTACGAATAATTAATAAATATACAAAAATTTAACACTTATAAAAATAAATCGAAATTGAATGAACCTATATCTTTAATCAGTGTCATTTGTTTCGTGAAATGTTGGTTCAACATCCGATGCCGTATCGGACTGTGATTCAGTTTCATTATCATCGGAAGGAAACCGAACATTTGCATCCTCAATTTCTTGGACATTACCATTTGGATCTCTAAGTGATGTTTCAGGAGCCCTTGTGTCGTCCTCAATTGCATGCACTTCCATCTCATCCTCTTGAAATGCAGGGCACTCAGTTGATTGACTTGATGAACTCTTATCTAATATGATTGTTGAACGTGAACGATTTTAGAAACAACCACCAATCTCGCTTTTCGTTGCGCAAACTTGGATATCCGCAGTAAAACACATGATGAGCTTGGGATGCAAGAATGAATGGTTTATATTTCTGCAATCTTCGTCGATGGTTTACTTCAACTAGATTGTAGTCCTTATGAACCCTTTTATCGACAGGAATTATCGGATCAAACCAATCACAACGAAACAATACAGTTCGTTTCATAGGCCAACCGGGATATTCAACTTCGACCACCTCTACTAACTTTCCGTAATAATCATGTATATTTGCTCCAACACTTTTCCTTTAACACATACGCCCCAATTCTGCGTCCCTTTGAAGATGCTAGTTGTTCATTTGAAATTTGTATCCATTAACAAAATAGCCAGTATAGGTAGTTACTATCTTTAATGGCCACTGCGCTAGACATTTAATGAAAATATTGTCGGTTGTAAACCATGGACTGTTTACCTATAAATTAATAAGCTATTCACAATCAATTCGAAAAATAAAAGCCATTATTGTAATTGATTGAGTGATAGTACTCACAAATTCATAAAACCAATAAGCGAACTCCGTTTCTAACTTCTGCCCAATGGCAATTTGACTGGATCCATCTGTCGTTGTCTATCACAACATCCTTAAGGGATTATAACAATTAAAACTTCTATTAGCAATTAAATAGTATGGTATTTTACAATTTAAGTAGAAGTTCTAATTAAGCAATTAATGAAGTGTACATATGCTTACTCAATGTATGGGTCGACTTCTCTACAGTTCATTAGGATGTAATAATGTGTTGCATTATACTCTACATCGCTTAATTGTCTTGACTTCTTCAACCAAGTGTGCATTGCATATAGAACCTTCAACCCTTGCCTTATTCCGCACATTATTTTTTAACTTCTTAAGATACCTATATGTAAAGTTGAAAATATAAATAAACCAACTTCCTCGCATAAATAAAATAATATTTGAAATGTCAACATGTATTACTGATTTGGGTGTTTACCTTTCGAAAGGATACATCCAGCGATATTGCACGAGACCAGCTATATGTGCTTCGTATGGCAAGTGAACCGGTAAATGCTCCATTGAGTCAACAAAACTTGAAGGAAATATTGCTCCAGCTTATATAAAATAATTAAAATTTTCTCTCAAGCCTTTCCATGGATGCAGAAGTAATGACTACGGCAGATAACTCCTTAAAGAACAAGCTGAGCTCTGTCAATGCCTTCCACACATGTTGCAGAAGCAACTCACGAAAAGCTATGGGCAATAACCATTGCATGAAAACATGACAGTCATGATTCTTCATGCCAAACAACTTGAGCTTATGCATGTCCACACACCTACCGATATTTGAAGCATAACCATCAGGAAATTTTAATCCTCTAATCCAGTTACATAAAACTTCTCGTAAATTTTTGTCAAGAGTGTAACAGGCTTTAGGATAGGTCCTGTCAGCATTCCTTCTCAAATAACCTCTTTTGCAATACTGATTAAGTTCTTCTCTCGACTTTGCAGTGTCTTTGGTTTATCCCGGGATGTTTAGTACCATGTTAAATATGTTATCAAAGAAATTTTTCTCAATATGCATAACATCCAAGTTGTGCCGGATGAGATTTGTGCTCCAATACGGCAAATCCCAAAAAATGCTCCACTTCTTCCTGTTATGTTCTTCACATATACGGCCATTTATTCTATCTGCATCTGATTCCCAAGCATACCTCAACCCCAAATGCTCTATAGTATCAAATATATCTGTGCCAGACCTAACCGGTTCAGTAAATTTTGTGACTGCTTTATTCTTTCGGAAGGCGATCAAGTTCCGCCTATAAGGATGATTTGAAGGCAAGAACTTTCTATGATTATCAAACCATGACTGCTTACCACTCTTCTGCAATGTAAATGCATCTGAATCATACATGCAATGAGGGCATGCCAGACGCCAGAAGTGCTCCAACCAGACAACATTGCATATGCCGGAAAGTCATTGATTGTCCACATCAAAGTAGCTCTCATGATGAAATTTTGTTTCATAGAAATGTCGTAGGCTATGACTCCTGTTTCCCACAACATTTTCAATTCGGCTACTAGCGGTTGTAAGAAGACATCAATCTTCTCTTTTGGATTTGATGGTCCTGGAACCAAAACCGTCAAAAACATTGCAGCATCTTTCATGCACTTCCATGGTGGAAGATTATATACAGTCAGTATTATAGGCCAACATGAATATTGTTGCCCCGCTTGACCAAACGGTTGGCCATCGGTACAAAGACCTAATCTCATATTCCTTATTTCTTCTGCGAAATCAGGATGATTTTCATTGAAATGCTTCCAAGCTTTTGAATTTGATGGATGTCGCATTTCATCTTCTTTAGATTCATGTTCGGCATGCCATCTCATATTAGCAGCTGTAGCCTCAGATCCTTATAATCTCTGGAGGCGTGGAGTAAGAGGGAAGTAATGCATCCTCTTGTAAGGCACAATTTTCCTCCTACTTGTACTAGCTCTCCCTTCGCCGTTTTTCTACCTCGATTGCCCACAAATCTTACACCATCTCAGCTCTGAGTCTTCACCCCAATATATCATACAATTGTTCAAGCAACAATCGATCTTATTAACTGGGAGCCCAAGGCCACGCAATAACTTCTTCGTTGAGTAGAAACCGTCTGCTACAATATTATGATTTGGCAAAACTTCTTCATTAACCCAGCTACAGCATTGAATGCCTTTTCTGATAATCGATGTTCCGCCTTAATATTCAACAACCGAGCAGCCATAGACAATTAGGAATGACTCTCACAACCATGATATAATTCTTGATTTACAGAACACAACATATCATAAAATTGTTGTGCATCTAGATTTGGTTCTTCCATAAATATATTATGATTGAATTCGTTACCCGATGCATTCATCACCATTTCTTCGTATGTGTTTAAATTCACAAATAGTTCTTCAATGGGATTTGACACTTCTTGGTTAGTGACAGCTGCAAACATTTCCTCAGTTTCACCATGACAGTTCCAAATATCGTACCCAGGAACAAACCCCTTTTTACACAAGTGTGCCTTCACAGTTTTAACATTTCTATAGGCTTTATTCAGACACTTGCGTAAGTTGCAGGGGCACCTAATCCTAGGCCCATCCATCCATTCGGGTTGACTACATGAAAATGCAATAAATTCTTCCAATCCATTCAGAAAATCTAGATTAAACAACCCATCTTTTAACCTTACATACATCCATGAGCGAGCCCTGCTCGTTTTTGACCGACTTATACAATTCCTGGTAAACCATTAAAGGAGACAACAATATAATTTTGCATTAGTCATTATAGCAATAGATTAATTCTTTTACACATCTAAAGTAAATAACAAATATTATGCCTCTTTAATTATATTGATAAATCAAGGCCGGGCCATGGCTACGATCTTGACATGCTATCCAAGACCGAGGCCCAGGACCGGGGTCCGTTCAATCATTAGACTTCACAAGTAAGCAAGTGTCCTAAATGAATTCCACTTTCACTCCACTAGGACTTAGGTAAGACCCTATCTCATTCAAGATTATTTTATGCGATATGTTATTCTGCTAGAAATTATCATCGTTTACGTTAAAATTTCGGCAGCAATTCCCCATATGTTCTCCTAAATGTATGGCTTATATGCCGTACTAGGAGAACGTATGAGGATATACAAACTGCAAGCTCAACTAACGATGCGAATAGCAGACAAACATATCGCAAAAAATAATCTCAAACTGTCCACTAGGACAATTTGAGAATTTGCAAGCCTAAGTCTTACAAAGTCTCAAACGGGTCTAAAGGTTATAGTGCTGTGAGAAATAATATGAAAAATCAAAGAACGAACTTGACATAGTATGTATGTCATATGGATTTACTTTAGATAAGTAAAAATGGATTCAACCTAGCCTAAACTAAATCCAATTCAATCTAATAACTCAAATCACATAAAAGCTATGCTCTTATCTCAAATTCTTTTTATTAAAAGGAGTTATATTCTTTCAGTACTTGAATCTGAGTTCACTATATCAAATTTAATATTCCTACATTAAATTTAGTTCTAAATGAGCTATATCATTTTTCCTTCATGATATCAAATTTATTTTGATTGGTTGGTTTAAAATTTGAGGAATTATATCAAATTATGGTTTGCTATATCAATTTTTTTTCAATTGAAGAACATGAATATTCTAAATTTTTTTATAATTTGCTAAGAAAATGATTGTGATAATATTTAAAAACTAAATATTTAAAATTTGCTAAGCCAAAATATAACAGGTAATAAAGAAATATAAATTCATTAAAAATTTAATCATCTAAACTATAAAAACCATATAAATTGCATGATAAGCATTCTAATAATAATATATCATGAACAATATTTCAAGAAATAAACAGATTCGATAACACAAGACATTTATAAATCTAAATATATAAAATTTAAATATATCAAATATTATGCAAATTTCAAATTATGCATTACAAGATTATAGATTACATGCAAATTTCTCTAATATTTCATGTAAAATTAAGTTCATAAACATAAATAAATTAAAAAAATTTCATAATGAATGAGAAAAAAAACCCCACCCCTTGTTTTTTTTAAACGGTGACCTGTTTTAAAAAAAATGGTGGCCTGGCCACGGTGGCTGGCCACGCCACCAACCACCATGGCCAGGCCATCGTCGGCCACAGCCGCGATCGTGGCCTCAGGGGTGGGGGAAAAACCCCACCTTGATACCTTTTTTTATAAAAAAAATGGTGGCCTGGCCACTGTGGCCAGGTCACCGCTGGCCACGGCCGCGACCGTGGCCTGAGACAATGGCCACGGCCATCGCCATGGCCGTGGCCTTAGGGGTGGGGGAAAAACCCCACTCCGACACCTTTTTTTTTTAAAAAAAATGGTGGCCTGGCCATGGTGGCCAGGCCACCGCTGGCCACGGCCGTGGTCGTGGCCGTCGTCTCCGACCATGGCTGCGGCAGTGGCCTGAGACAACGGCCACTGTCGTGGCCGTGGCCTCAGGGTAGGGGAAAAACCCCACCCCGATACCTTTTTTTTAAAAAAAATGGTGGCATAGCCACCACCGGCCATGGCCGCGGCCGTGGCCGGAAACAGGAGGGCAGGGGGGGAGGGGGGCTTCCCTCACTAATTTGGGGACGCCGCCGGGGGTTCTTTGCGCCGGAGGGGGCGCCGACGCCGGTGGGTTCCTTGCACCGGGGGAGGGGGGGGAGGAGCCGGAGGAGGGGACGCCGCTTAAGGGTTAGGGCAAAAAGAGGAAGAAGAAGAGGCCGGGGGGGCCGGGCGCGACTCAGGTTTTATATTAGGGATTAGCGACATAATTTGCATCGCTAATCCCTCGCTAATTTTTTTTAATATAATATGGATTAGCAACGCAATTATGCATCGCTAATCCGTCGCTAATTTGGTCGGTGACAAATTTTTTTTATTTTCTAAGAAAATTAGCGATGCAAATAATTGCATCGCTAATGCGTCGCTATTTTGGTGGCAATAACCGATGAAATTTTTTTTATTTTTTGGTAAAATTAGCGACGCAAATAATTGCGTCGCTATTTGTTGACAAAAATCGATGGGAAATTTTTTTATTTTCTGGAAAAATGCATCGTTAAATAGCAACTCAATTAATTGCGTCGCTAAATTAAAATTTTTTATTTTCTAGATATTTACGTCGCTAATGCATCGCTAAATAGCGATACAATTAAGTGCGTCGCTAAATTAACAATTTTTTTTTTCTGTGATATGCTAATGTGTCGCTAAATAGCAACGAAATTAACTGCATCACAGAAATAATAATTTTTTTTAATTTTTGATTTTTTAATTTTTATTTTTATAAAAACCATAATTTTTAAGTAACAAATTTTTAATTTTTGATCTGACGGTTGCGATCAATCGAAGCCATGATCCCGATCGGCGATGATCGATCTCGGACTGTTGCGATCAATCCGAACAGCGATGATCCGACGGTTGCTATTGATCGAAGCCATAATCCCGATCGGCGATGATCGATCTTGGACCATTGCGATCAATCCGATCGGCGATGATTCGACGGTTGCGATCGATCGAAGCCATGATCCCGATCGGTGATGATCGATCTCGGACTGTTGCGATCAATCTGATCGGCGACGATCTGACGGTTGCGATAGATCCAAGCCATGATCCCGATCGACGATTATCGATCTCGGACCATTGCGATTAATCCAATCAACGACGATCCAACGATTGCGATCGATCGAAGCCATGATCTCGATCAGCGATGATCGATCTCGGACTGTTGCAATCAATCCGATCAGTGACGATACGACGGTTGCAATCAATCGAAGCCATGATCCCGATCGGCGATGATCGATCTCGGACCGTTGCGATCAATCCGATTGACAACGATACGACGGTTGCGATTGATCCAAGCCATGATCCCGATCGGTGATGATCGATCTCGGATAGTTGCGATCAATCCGATCGCATCGATCCGACGGTTGCGATCGATCCAAGCCATGATCCCGATAGGCGATGATCGATCTCGGACTATTGCGATCAATCCGATCTGCGATGATCCGACGGTTGCAATTGATCGAAGCCATGATCCCGATCGGCGATGATCGATCTTGAACCGTTGCGATCAATCCGATCGGCGACGATCTGACGATTGCGATCGATCGAAGCCATGATCCCGATCAGCGATGATCGATCTCGGACAGTTGCGATCAATCCGATCGGGGACGATCCAATGATTGCGATCGATCCAAGCCATGATCTCGATCGGCGATGATCGATCTCGAACCGTTGCGATCAATCCGATCAGCAACGATCCAACGGTTGCGATCGATCGAAGCCATGATCCTGATCGGCGATAATCGATCTCGGACCGTTGCAATCAATCCGATCGATGACGATCCAATGGTTGCGATCGATCCCAGCCAGGATCCTGATCGGCAATGATCGATCTTGGACTGTTGCGATTAATCCGATCAGCGACGATCCGACGGTTGTGATCAATCCAAGCCATGATCCCGATCGGCGATGATCAATCTCGGACCGTTGCGATCAATCCGATCGGCGACGATCCGACGGTTGCGATCGATTGAAGCCATGATCCCGATCGGCGATGATTGATCTCAACGGTTGCGATCAATCCGATCTACGATGATACGATGGTTACGATCGATCCAAGCCATGATCCCGATCGGCGATGATCAATCTGATGCATGTACCAAAATTAATTTTTTTAAAATAATTGCGACGCATTCCATTGCATTGCAATGTTTTATTTTTAATTTTTTTATCTTTTAATTATATTTATAAAATTTAATTTTTTAAAAAAAATTGCGACGCATTATTTACGTCGCTAAATTAAAAATAAATTTTTTCTTAATTTTTTGATTTATTACGTCGCTAATGTGTCGCTATTAACATAATTAATTTTTTAAAAAAAATTACGACACACTGAATTGCATCGCAATATTTTTATTTCATAATTATATTTTATAAAAATTAATTTTTCTTCAAAAAATTGTGATGCACCTTGTGGCGTCGCAATGTAGCGACTTATTTTATTTGCATCGCTAAATTTTGACGCATTTCGATGCATCGCAATGTTTTATTTTTAAATTTTTTTATAAAATTTATTTTTTTAAAAAAAATTACGATGCAATATTTGCGTCGCTAAATTAAATTTTTTTTTTAACTTTCTGGTTTATTGCGTCGCTATTTAACATAATTAATTTTTAAAAAAATTGCGACACACTGAATTGCATCGTAATATTTTTATTTCATAATTATATTTTATAAAAAAATTTTAAAATAATTGCGATGCACCTAGTTGCGTCGCAAAGTAGCGACTTATTTTTTATGCATCACTAAATGGTGACGCATCTAGTGGCATCGCAATTTTTAATTTTTAATTTTTTTTATATTTTAGTTATATTTTATAAAATTTAATTTTTTTAAAAAAATTTGTGATGCATTACTTACGTCGCTAAATACAAAATTAATTTTTTTTAATTATCTAGTTTATTGCATCGCTATTTAACATAATTAATTTTTTAAAAAATTGTGATGCATTGAATTACGTCGCAATATTTTTATTTCATAATATTTTATAAAAATTAATTTTTCTTAAAATAATTGCGATGCACCTAGTTGCGTCGTAATGTAGCGACTTATTTTTTATGCATCGCTAAATTGTGATGCATCTAGTGGCGTCGCAATTTTTTATTTTTATTTTTTTAATATTTTAATAATATTTTATAAAATTTATTTTTTTAAAAAAAATTGTGACGCAATACTTGCGTCGCAAAATTAAAAATTAATTTTTTAATTATCTGATTGATTGCGTCACTATTTAGCGATGCAAATATTTGCGTCGCTAAATAGCGACGTACTATTTACGTCGCTAAATTAAAATTTAATATTTTTTAATTTTTTGAGCTATGTGTCGCTATTGCGTTGCTATTTAGCGACGCAACAGTTGCATCGCTAAATTAATGATTTTTTAATTTTTTTAGTTCTTGAGTCGTTATGAGTCGTTAAATAGCGACGCAGGTTTCTGGGGTCGCTAATTGCGTCACTATTTTTTAGCGACGCAACAGTTGCGTCGCTAAATTAATGAATTTTTAAATTTTTTAGTTCTTTGCATCGTTATTGAGTCGCTAAATAGCGATGCAGGTTTTTGGGGTTGCTAATTGTATCACTATTTTTTGTTGTCGCTGAGGCATCGCAATTTGGTCACAATTTAGCGATGCAAATATGCGTCACTAAATTTGCATCGCTATTTCAGTATTTTCTTGTTGTTGTGATTATTCAATAATTATTTTTAAGAAATATTTATTGCTTTGAAAGCTAGAATACTTTCTTGAAGCAACCACCATACCTTATGAGTAGTTTTGCCATTTCAATATATATATATATATATATATATATATAAAAAGCTCATCCTAATTTTCAAGTTTTGGAAAAAAAATTGACAACCATATAATCTCTGACTTGGCATCTAGCATAGTTATACGATGCTTTTCATGTTTTTATTTTTCTTATACTTCTACAAAACACCACTTATAAGCTCACAAGAACTCTAGTTAAGCTTGATACATGACTGGAACTACTAGCTTGCTAAATTCTAACCAAAATCAAAAGAATAGATAAGCAAGCAACCATAATTTTGATTTTTAGAATAACCTTAAATGTTGCAAGGTTAGGATTCTATATATTATTCAATCATAGTCTCCTCACCACTAAAATAGAGAAATCTTTGTAGACACTCTTTAGTTACATTGAGTCAGTTACTTAGGTCAAATACTAGTGATGGGCCCATGGGCCATAATGACAACATCTGAGCTTGGCCTTAGTGAATCGGCCTTTCCTCCATAGCCCAGCAAGTCCAGTGCGGCCTCTCCGGATCCACCACATTTTCTCTCTCCTCCAGCCCGGCCTCCCAGCTCTGCTCCTAAGTAGAGACCTCAGCCTCTGCCGACTCCAGGTAGCCGCATGGAGGATGATGAGCCAGAGGCCGCGAGTGGGAGGGGTGTTTTGTGAGGTCTCGCCTGTCCCGGCTGCCTTCCGATCTTCTCCCCAACTCGGGCAGCTCCTGCCTCCTTCACCCGGCTCCCAGCTCTCGGGCAGCTCACATCTACCGTGCCAGCTCCCGTCGGCCTCGCCTGACCTCCGGACTCCGCGAGGGCTCGGGATGGGCAAGACCCAAGCTTTCGCTTGAGCCTCACCCATCAACTACCCAACATGGAACGGGCAAGCAACAAGCGTTACATGCAACCAGATCCAAAGAGCTAGACCCACCGTCCTAACCGCTTGATATGGTTGGTAAATAAAATGGTTAGTAAATGATGTGGTTGGAAAAAAAAAATTAAGACCCTAGTCCTAAACGGCCCCCAGGTCCTGGGCGGCCTCCTGGTCCTAGGCGGCCCCCAGGGTCTGGGTGGCCCCTGGTCCTGGGCGGCCCCCAGGGTCTGGGCGGCCCCTAGTCCTAGGCGGCCCCCAGGTCCTGAGCGGCCTTCTAGTCCTAGGCGGCCCCCAGAGTCTGGGCGGCCCCTAGTCCTAGACGGCCCCCAGGTCTGGGCGGCCTCCTGGTCCTAGGCGGCCCCTAGGGTCTGGGCGCCCCTAGTCCTGGGCGGCCCCCAGGGCCTGGGCGGCCCCTAGTCCTAGGCGGCCCCCAGGTCCTGAGCGGCCTCCTGGTCCTAGACGGCCCCCAGAGTCTGGGCGGCCCCTAGTCCTAGACGGCCCCCAAGTCCTAGGCGGCCCCTAGCCTTAGGCGGCCCCCAGGTCCTGGGCGGCCTCCTGGCCCAAGACGGCCCCCAGGTCTGGGCGGCCCCTAGTCCTAGGCGGCCCCCAGGTCCTGGGCGGCCTCTGGTCCTAGGCGGCCCCCAGAGTTTGGGTGGCCCCTGGTCCTAGGCGGCCCCCAGGTCTGGGCGGCCCCTGGTCCTAGGGGCCCCCAGTCTGGGCGGCCCCTAGTCCTGGGTGGCCCCCAGGTCCTGAGGGCCTCCTGGTCCTAGGCGGCCCCCAGAGTCTGGGCGGCCCCTAGTCCTGGACGGCCCCCAGGTCCTGGGCGACCTCCTGGTCCTAGGCGGCCCCCAGGGTCTGGACGGCCCTTAGTCCTGGGCGGCCCCAAGTCCTAAGCGGCCCCTAGCCTTAGGCGGCCCCCAGGTCCTGGGCGGCCTCCTGGTCCTAGGCGGCCCCCAGGATCTGGGCAGCCCCCAGGGTCTGGGAGGCCCCTAGTCCTGGGCAGCCCCCCCAGGTTCTGGGCGGCCCTTAACCTTAGGCGGCCCCAGTCCTAGGCGGCCTCCTGGTCCTAAGCGGCCCCCCAAGGTCTGGGCGGCCCCTAATCTTGGAATCATTCTCGTATCAGAAGCACTAAACACGATGAGCTGTCGTGTCGGAACAGAAATCGAGAATCATTAAGCATCATGACGCTTTAAATGGTTCGAATAAGACAAACACTGGAACATCACCATTCATCTAGAAAAAGGAGATACTGAGCTCCTGTTTTAGGGCCAGATACCTTTTCTCTGACTCTGACACTCCCACTAACCCTGACATTCCCTTGGGATAACCAAGGTCATCATGAAGATCCTTATCTTCATGAGCAAGTTTCTTAATACCTTTATTATTAATTACCGATGAATGACCATGTAGCAGGCGCTGGGCTAGGGCGAACGTTTATCTTACACGTGGACCTTCTGACCTAAAAAAAAAAAAAAAAAAAGAAGCTCGAGAGGGGATAAGAGGAAGAGGGGAGGGTGCTTGAAGGGGGCTCTCTCTTCTTCAGTAAGAGATCTCATCACAAAAAAAGAAAATAATACTGGTGATTCAGCATCAACAGATTGGCGCGCCAGGAAGGGGGAGATCGTAGCAGTGAGTAATACCTGTTCTACAAACATGAGCTCTAGATCTCTGGAAGAGGATCCCTCTGATTGGTCTGGGGGGCATCTCTCGCCTCCCAACCACGATCTCAAGACTCTTGGCTCTTCTGAGCCAGTGAAGTCGAACCCTCCGTTCCTTCCTCGCCGCTGCCGACTCCAGCTATTCCTCAGGACCCGCTGCTGATCCTTACCCAGCAAGTTCAAACTCTTGTTGGGATGGTTCAACAGATGCAGGAACAACATTCTAGAGGAGCCCGGCAACGGCTCGAGCCACCTCTGTTGCCCAGATCGGCTACTCCTGTCAGCCGACAATCAGCTCGAGGGAGATCCCCTCCGACAAAGCCTCTCCGCCCCTATTCCTCAGGAGGACGGCACTCTCAAAGTTCCCGGGACGGTTCGCGCTCTCTCACCCGTTCCCCGAGCAGCCCACCTGCTGGGCGGCGACGGGGGAAGGAGCCTTATGTGGAGCACCGCGGTGGCGTCGTCAGTCTACATCTTATTCCCCTGAGCCAGCCGAAGGACGTATGACTGATCAGATGGAAAGGTCTTGAGGAGCAAGATCGAAGGCTGGAGGAACTTAGTCAAAGGATCAACAATCAGCCGGGTCAGATTACGACACCCGCCCTCCTCTTACTCGGCGGGTTATGGAGGAGCCCATTCCAAGGAGATTCTGATTCCCCCAACTGGACCCCTATGACGGCACCACTGATCCCCTAGATCATTTGGAGAGCTATAAAGCTATTATGCAGGTCCAAGGAGCGACTGATGCCCTCCTGTGCATTGCCTTCCCGGCCACCCTCCGTAAGGCGGCCCGTGTTTGGTACTCTCGTCTGCCCTCGCGAAGTATTGACTCTTTTCGACAACTGGAGAGGTCTTTCTTGGCTCATTTCGACGCTTGTCGGAAGATTCCTCGAGTAGCAGACAGCTTGTTCTCCGTGCAGCAGCAAGAAGGAGAACCTCTGAAAGACTTTATAACCCGTTTCAAGGTGGCGGCCCTAGAAGTCTATCATCTTGAGGATGCTGTAGCCACGCTAGCTTTAAAACGGGGGCTCCGTCCCTCCCGTTTTACCTACTCTCTGGACAAGAAACCTCCTTGCTCTTATGCTGACCTCTTGAGCCGTGCGCAGAAGTACATCCGTGCCGACGAAGCTGATTCATCAAGGAGAGGTGCGCAGGAGAGGACCGGCAAGAGACCCGCTCGCCCAGAGTTGAGCGGGCCCCCTCCCAAGAAGTCCGAACCCTCGCACCGACCGACTGACCGCCGCAAGAGCCTGGCTCCCAGAGAAGACCATCTTACACCCCTCCTAGCGCCCCGGGCTCATATCCTTATGGAGATCGAAAACGAGCCTTATTTACGGCGTCCGCCCCCGTTGAAGAAGGGCGCTGCCCATGACAGGAGCCGTTATTGCCGTTTCCACAGGGATTACGGCCACGACACTGAAGAATGTTGAATTTAAAGCAAGCCATCGAAGAACTCATCCAGAGGGGGTATCTTGGGCAGTACATCCAGAAGAAAGAGGCTCCTCCCGTACCAGCTTTGATGGGACCGCCCCCCGCTCAAGCCAACATCGATAACACCCCGACAGAGCGGATGGTGGGCATGATTTCCCGTGGAAAAGCCTCATCTTCTAAGAGGCCAAGGGGAGGGGGAGAACTAGATGATGTAATCCCTTTTAAGGGAGATATAGCGGGGAGTAGTGTTGTAAAAGATGATAGCGTCGTTGTTTCAATGACGGTCGCTAAACATCCTGTAAAGAGGATCTTAATCGACAGTGGAAGCTCCGCTAATGTGCTTACTTATGATGCATTCCTTCGGATGAATTTACCTCCTGACTCTCTTCGACCTGTAGCCGTCCCTCTAGTCGGTTTCACTGGAGACTCTATACGAGTGGAGGGCGAGATTACTTTACCGGCGACGGCAGGATCGCCGCCATGTCAGAGCACGATAATGCTGGATTTTCTGGTGGTTCGGGTCCCCCTGGCCTACAACGCCATTCTCGGCCGCCCCGGGTTGAATATGTTAGATGCAGTTATATCTACTAAGCGCCTATTGGTGCAGTTCCCTACCGACCAAGGAGTTGGTGAGATGCATGGAGAAGTAAACCCGGTCAGACCCTGCTATCATCTAGCCCCTAGTCCCCAGGTGGCTAGAATCCCTCCGGTCGCCGAGTCGTTTGACCCCAAGAAGTTGAGCGGAGGGGAGAGCCAGCGGAGCTTCTGATATCTTGCCCCCTGGGGGTGATCCCACCAAGACCGTGCAAATTGGTGAGCTCCTCTCCCCTGAAGTCCGGGATCAGCTCCTAGCCTTCTTATCGGCAAATGCGGATGTCTTCGCCTGGAAAATGACGGACATGGTCGGGATTCCTCCGGAGGTGATTATTCATCAACTTAATATCAACCCAAGCTGCCGCCCTGTCCGCCAGAAGAAAAGGAGTTTTGCCTCTGAGCGGCAGAGGATCATTGACGAAGAGGTGGATAAATTGCTTATGGCCGGTCATATTCGGGAGGCACAATATCCTGATTGGCTAGCCAATGTGGTCATGGTCCGGAAGGCCAACGGAGGATGGAGGATATGCATCGATTACACCGATCTTTACAAAGCTTGTCCTAAGGACAGCTTTCCGTTGCCACGGATCGACCAGTTAGTAGATTCAACTTCTGGTTATGAACTTCTTAGCTTTATGGATGCTTTCTCGGGGTACAATCAGATAAAATTGAACCCCTTAGATGAAGAGCATACTTCTTTTATCACCGAGAAGGGCATTTATTGTTATAAAGTAATGCCCTTCGGATTGAAGAATGCAGGAGCTACCTATCAGAGGCTGATGAACAAAGTTTTTAAAGACCAGCTCGGCCGCAACATGGAAGTATACGTAGATGATATGTTGACAAAAAGCACCTGTGCCACTGGCCATGTCGCCGACCTGCAGGAGACTTTCCACAACCTCCGACTCCATAGAATAAAGCTCAATCCACGCAAATGTGCATTTGGAGTTACTGCAGGAAAATTCTTGGGTTTCCTGGTGACCCGGCGAGGGATTGAGGCAAACCCGAGAAAATTCAAGCCATTCTTGATATGAGGCGGCCTGTATGTAAGAAAGAGGTGCAACAACTCACCGGAGGATAGCAGCATTAAGCCAATTTTTGTCAAGATCAGCGGAGAGGTGTTTACCCTTTTTCAAGGTCTTACGTAAAGCGGACGGTTTTGAGTGGACGGAAGACTGTCAACGAGCTTTTGAAGAACTTAAGGAGTTCTTGTCCACACCGCCCCTGTTGTCTAAACCGAAGGAAGGAGAAAAGCTCTTCCTCTATCTTGCGGCTTCCTCAGAAGCCGTCAGTTCCGTTCTGGTGCGTGTCGGCGACCACGCCACTCAAAGACCTGTGTATTATACCAGCAAAGTACTTCATGGTGCAGAAGAAAGGTATTCCAAAACGGAGAAAGTCATTTTTGCTTTATTCATCTCCGCCCGACGACTCAGACCCTACTTTCAGGCCCATCCTATAGTCGTCCTCACTGATCAGCCTCTCAGAGCCATTTTGTCTCGCCCAGACACCTCTGGCCGGTTGGCCAAGTGGGCCATTAAACTAGGGAATTCGACTTGTCATTTCAGCCCAGAGCAGCTCTGAAATCCCAGGTCTTGGCCGACTTCCTAGTAGAATGCACTTGGTCTGAAGAACATCAAGAGGAGTTCCCCCGGATTCTTTTAGATGTTGACGAGGGGAATGATAAGGCATGGGTCCTCCACGTCGATGGAGCCTCCAACTCCCAGGGGAGCGGAGCTGGTCTTATTCTCGCCAGCCCAGAGGGTGTGGTACTGGAGTATGCTCTTCGTTTCCTCTTTGAAGCCACTAACAATCAAGCTGAATATGAAGCCTTGTTAGCCGGGATCAAACTAGCACATGGGATGGGAATCAAGCATCTCCGAGCCTTCACTGACTCGCAGCTTATTTCTGCCCAGGTGGCGGGAGAGTATGAGGCTCGGGACCCTATCATGTCCCAATATCTGAGCAAGGTTAAACTGTTAGTTCCCTTGTTAGATCACTTCACCATCAGCTATATCCCCAGAGGTGAGAATGCTAGGGCTGATATGTTGGCCCGGCTTGCTACGTCTGTGGATAGCGCCATGGGCAAAACCTACATCGAGTACCTGGAGACACCTAGCATCGAGGCCGTGGAAGAAGCTTTGCCCGTTACCCAAGAGGAAACCTGGATGGAATCCTATATCCGATATTTGAAGGACGGCGTTCTCCCAGTTGATCATGAGGAAGCTAAGCTGCTCAGGTGGAGGGCTTCTAAATTTGTACTGCTGGATGGCCGACTCTACAAGAGATCCTTCTTTAGCCTCTCCTCAAATGTGTTAGCTCGGTAGATGCGGATTATGTCCTTAGGAAAATTCATGAAGGCATCTGTGGGAATCACTCGGGAGGCCGATCTCTGGCACGCAAGGCCCTCCGACAAGGATATTATTGGCTGACTATGCAAGAAGATGCAGCTGAACTGGTGAAAAGATGTGACCAATGCCAACGGTACGCCTGCATTCAGCGACAACCGTCTTCTCAGTTAAACCCTCTTTCTGCTCCCTGGCCTTTCGCTCAGTGGGGCATGGACATCCTCGGCCCTTTCCCTCCGGCGTCAGGACAGCGAAAATTCCTGCTAGTCGCCGTCGATTATTTTACTAAATGGGTCGAAGCCGAAGCACTCGCTAGGATCACTGAAGCCAAAGTCAAAGCCTTTTTCTGGAAAGCCATTATTTATCGATATGATACCACATACTCTTGTCACTGACAATGGCCGACAGTTCGACAACGTCACCTTCCGGACTTTTTTGCTGATCTCGGCATCACGCAACGATTCGCCTCCGTCGGCCATCCACAATCTAATGGAGAGGCCGAGGTTACGAATCGTATGATATTACGGGGACTGAGGACCAGACTGGATACGTCCAAAGGAAGGTGGGTGGAAGAGCTCCCGAGTGTACTCTGGGCATACCACACAACTCCCAGGACACCAACGGGAGAGACGCCGTTCAATCTAGTTTTCGGTTCCGAAGCTGTTATTCCCGTCGAAATTGGCCTGCCGGGTATTCGAGTAGAATCATATGATGAAGCGGACAACCTCCCTAATTTAAGAGCCAATCTTGACCTCATTGATGAAGCAAGAGATCGAGCTCGAATTAAAATGGCGGCCTACCAGCAGCGGGTGGCGAGGTATTATAATACCCGCGTCCGCTCAAAAAGCTTCCGTCAGGAGATTTGGTTCTGAGAAAGGCTTCGGTGTCTAAACCAACAGAAGGGGGCAAATTGTCTCCAAACTGGGAAGGGCCCTACCAGATAGCGGAGGTCCTTCACCGTGGAGCATATCGACTTGAAGATCTGAATGGGCGACTAATCCCCGAACGTGGAACGCAGATAATCTCCGGCAATACCACCAGTAATGTAATGTACTTACCCTAAAATTAATAAACGTGCATGTTTGGAGATTTCCTGTAGATGATCCTTCAAAGTGGCTCGGCGGCCCCACGGTCCTAAGGACACCCCCAGGCTGGTATAACCTACCCCTGAGGAGGTTCAAGTCCATGACTTAGGCGGCCTCGAGTCACACTCTTAGGCGGGTACCCAGCTGCCCCGAGAGACGATCCTTCAAAGTGGCTCGGCGGCCCCACGGTCCTAAGGACACCCCCAGGCTGGTATAACCTACCCCTGAGGAGGTTCAAGTCCATGACTTAGGCGGCCTCGAGTCACGCTCTTAGGCGGGTACCCGGCTACCCCCGAGAGACGATCCTTCAAAGTGGCTCGGCGGCCCCACGGTCCTAAGGACACCCCCAGGCTGGTATAACCTACCCCTGAGGAGGTTCAAGTCCATGACTTAGGCGCCTCGAGTCACGCTCTTAGGCGGGTACCCGGCTGCCCCCGAGAGACGATCCTTCAAGGTGGCTCGGCGGCCCCACGGTCCTAAGGATACCCCAGGCTGGTATGACCTACCCCTGAGGAGGTTCAAGTCCATGACTTAGGCGGCCTCGAGTCACGCCCTTAGGCAGATACCCGACTACCCTCGAGAGACAATTCTGCAAAAGGGCCAAACGGCCCCACAGTCCTAAGGACATCACGCCTCCTCGAACCCAGATAAACTCCCCTACGGAGGTCCCTAAACTGCCCTATCAGAGTTCCAGGACTTGCATCCTAAGACAACATACCAAAAAACGACCCTGAGATTCGGACTTAACATCAACTCGCAGTGGATCTCCTAAGCAATGGGTAGAAATCAGGAATCGAACGGTTGAAGCATCGAGTAACGTCAAGTAAGTAAAAAGTGGCGTCTACTCATTCAAGGTCAATTCACTGTAAAACTTTATAAAGTATTGTCTGTGAGCTGATATCAACTGACTTACAAAAAGAGGTCCTTTAAAGGACCAAGTCAATAACAAAAAGTTAAGACCAAGATAAACCTAGACACCTTCTATTGATCTTCGGGATGCTCCTTCTCAGTAATTGGACCAGAGGCCAGCTCCTCAGTAGTGGGCACTTCTGTGACAGGGTCTTTGGTCATCACCGCTCCACCCGCCGCATCTTCAACCTCCATATCAGATGTTTCTTCGTCGTCCGTGGGTTGAAAACATTAAGGTTTTCTAATTTAAAGTGTCGGGCTAGTCTCCATTTGCACCTCTCAAACCCTGAATGAAAGTATCCATGGCGGCCTCGTGGAGCTCCGACGCAAAGTCCGAAGAATCCTTGTACTCTTTGATGGCCTCCTGGACCCTAGCTTCGGCGCAGCCACCTTTTCCTGAGCTTTAGCCTCGGCTGCAGTCATCCTCTCCCGAGCCTCCGTCTCCACTGCTGCAACCCTGTCCAGAGCTTCCTTAGCATCCCTCTTGGCTAGAGCCAGTTTTTCCGCAGCATCGCGAGCCGCGGCCTCCGCGTTGTCGGCTCGATTCTCAGTATGCTCTAGCCTGAGAGTGGTTTCCTTCAATCTTTCTTCTGTTGGCAGCAATTTTGCCCGGACTTCGGATAATTGGGCGTCTAGGCTCCACAGCTCCTTCTCCGCCCTCCCCCGCCATGTTCGATAATCATCCTGATGACCCGAAGGTCATGTAGTGCTTTCGACTCCCGAGCCTTTGTCTCTACCAATTCTTTATCCAAGCTCTCACTACGAGACTTGGCCTTGGTCAGGTCCTCGCGCAGCACGAAGAGGCGTTAGACATCTGCAATATACACTCGGTAAATACCAGAACTCAGTAATCACGAAAGGAGGAGAGAGGAGAGGATCGTAGCTCTACCTGAAGCCGGCTGTGAACATAGTGTCAAAAGACTCCTCCTGTGATAGGTTCCTCATTTTATCCTGAAACCTGGGCAGGATCAAAGTTTGAGGACTGTTTCCGATAAACAACTTTTATATGCGGCCCCAGGCTAGGCGTTTGGGAAGGCGGGGACGGACTTCTCAAGGCATCCGAGGGAGCGGGGGCGGGGGTGCCTGCTTCCTTTGATGATGACGGGCCTGACGGATCAGTCTCAACGGCCTCCGTGCTCCCGACCGACCCCCCGCCCTTAGCAGGAGATGGGCACCGCCGGAAGGCTCCCCTCGGCAGGATCTCCTATCGGTATCCCCTCAGGAGGACTTGCCTCTCCCTCGCTGTCTTCTATCAGTGTTGCTTCGGGAAGAGCCGCTAGAGGCTGGGCACGACGATCCGTTTCTGGCCGGCGGGGCCTTTTAGGTTCGGTTCCTGCTGTGCCACGCGCGCTTCCTCCTCTCTTTCAGAGGCCCGATATCAGCGAGTCTTGAGAAAACTTCATTGCTGCAATATAGAAAGCACGGTTAGCTAAAAGGAGGACACAAAATATACTAGCTACGAAAATAATATGTACACTAAAAGACATCTATTCAAATACCAGATGTATAAACAAGCAATAAAATTATAAAGATAATAAAAAGAAAAACTCTTCGAGGCTCACCGGGCGTGCAGCCAGCGACACCGGCACGAATGCAATCTCCTGAAGATTATCCTCCGATAGCAATTCCTTACTGGGAGGTATGATAGTGGAAATCAGAGTGTTGAAAAGTTCACGGTCTCTCTCATCAACACTCGAGTTCTGGTTAGAGCTGGTATCCGGAATACCCCAGTCTACGCCCAGCCCCTCCAAGTGTGCATAAAAGAACCGAGACTTCCACCCTTTAATTTTGGAAGGAAGGTTAAGCCTAAGGACTCTCTTAGGCCTCGACGCGAAGCTCCACCACCCATCCCTAACAGGATGTCGAATCCTATACAGTGCCCTAAATAAGGAAAGTCGGGCGGAAGCTCCATGAAAGGAACAAAGCACCAGAAATGAAAAAATGACACGAATGGAGTTGGGGGTAAGTTGTGCGGGAATAAGGCGATACCTGTTCAACAAGTTTACAAAGAAAGGATGTAGGGGCAATCGTAGACCGCCCTTAAAAAACTCTTCATACAATGCAACCTTTCCTGGTTGCACTAGGGTGACCCTATCCTCGGGGAGAGGAACGGAAAGCCGAATATTGCTAGGGATCCCAAACTGAGCCCTAAGGTTCCTAAGATCTTGGAAGTTGTAACTGAGGTGACATCCGCCGGGCTGGCCGATTTAGAAGCAATCGCAGGGAGCCCTACCTCATGGCTGGTAGATGAAGAGGAAGCCCTAGGAGACTGGGGTAACAACCTAGACACAGGCTGCGCAGGCCGAGCACAGGTTGATCCCCGCGGATGGCCACCCCTCCGAGGGCCTGGCGACGCGCCTGAAGAATCTCCTCACGGGAGGGCTCGATCAAAGGGCCTTTACCTTTCCTATCTTGGGAGGGATCCATGGAAAAAAGAAAATGGAGAAGAAGAAGTCGACTAACCTGGACTTGGAGAAGTAAAATCGCAGAAGGATATACAAAATAAAAGACTAAGGGATGGAGGGGACGGCCCCCTTTTTATATTTCGGACGCAACGCCTCGAGCGCCGCAAAGCCACATGGCAATCCCCCAGTGGGACCGGACAAGCGAAAAGACACTATCTTCCTAGAGATATGCGCCTGCCCTCTTTCTTCCTTTTCTTGAAACGACACTAATCGTGTGCTAGAATTTGAAATTTGAATTTTTCGCCCTTCTCCCTTGCGCGTGTGCAACGCACATGAATGCAAGGGACATGGGCGAGGGGGCATATGATATGGTTGGTAAATAAAATGGTTAGTAAATGATGTGGTTGGAAAATAAAAAATTAAGACCCTAGTCTTAGACGGCCCCCAGGTCCTGGGCGGCCTCTGGTCCTAGGCGGCCCCCAGGGTCTGGGCGGCCCCTAGTCCTGGCGGCCCCCAGGGTCTGGGCGGCCCCTAGTCCTAGGCGGCCCCCAGGTCCTGAGCGGCCTCCTGGTCCTAGGCGGCCCCCAGAGTCTGGGTGGCTCCTAGTCCTAGACGGCCCCAGGTCCTGGGCGGCCTCCTGGTCCTAGGCGGCCCCCAGGTCTGGGCGGCCCCTAGTCCTGGACGGCCCCCAGGGCTTGGGCGGCCCCTAGTCCTAGGCGGCCCCCAGGTCCTGAGCGGCCTCCTGGTCCTAGGCGGCCCCCAGAGTCTGGGCGACCCCTAGTCCTAGACGGCCCCCAAGTCCTAGGCGACCCCTAGCCTTAGGCAGCCCCAGGTCCTGGGCGGCCTCCTGTCCCCAGACGGCCCCCAGGGTCTGGGCGGCCCCTAGTCCTAGGCGCCCCCAGGTCCTGGGCGGCCTCCTGGTCCTAGGTGGCCCCCAGAGTCTGGGTGGCCCCTGGTCCTAGGTGGCCCCCAGGTCTGGGCGGCCTCCTGGTCTTAGGCGGCCCCCAAAGTCTGGGCGGCCCCTAGTCCTGGGCGGCCCCCAGGGTCTGGGTGGCCCCTAGTCCTAGGCAGCCCCCAGGTCTGAGCGGCCTCCTGGTCCTAGGCGGCCCCCAGAGTCTGGGCGGCCCCTAGTCCTGGACGGCCCCCAGGTTCTGGGCGACCTCCTGGTCCTAGGCGGCCCCCAGGGTCTGGACGGCCCCTAGTCCTGGGCGGCCCCCAAGTCCTAAGCGGCCCATAGNCCCCCAGGTCCTGGGCGGCGGCCCCCAGTCTGGGCGGCCCCAGTCCTGGGGCCCCCAGGTCTGGGCGGCCCCTAGTCCTAGGCGGCCCCCAGGTCCTGGCGGCCTCCTGGTCCTAGGCGGCCCCCAGGTCTGGGCGGCCCCTAGTCCTAGGCGGCCCCAGGTCCTGGGCGGCCCCAGGCGGCCCCCAGGTCCTGGGCGGCCCCCAGTCTGGGCGGCCCCAGTCCTGGGCGGCCCCTAATCTTGGAATCATTCTCGTATCAGAAGCACTAAACACGATAGCTGTCGTGTCCGGAACAGAAATCGAGAATCATTAAGCATCATGACGCTTTAAATGGTTCGAATAAGACAAACACTGGAACATCACCATTCATCTAGAAAAAGGAGATACTGAGCTCCTGTTTTAGGGCCAGATACCTTTTCTCTGACTCTGACATCCCACTAACCCTGACATTCCCTTGGGATAACCAAGGTCATCATGAAGATCCTTATCTTCATGAGCAAGTTTCTTAATACCTTTATTATTAATTATCGATGAATGACCACGTAGCAGTGCTAGGGCGAACGTTTATCTTACACGTGGACCTCTGACCTAAAAAAAAAAAAAAAAGAGGGGATAAGAGGAAGGGGAGGGGGAAGGGGGCTCTCTCTTCCTTCAGAAGAGATCTCAAAAAAAAAAAAAACTGGTGATCAGCATCAACAGATTGGCGCGCCAGGAAGGGGGATCGTCGGAGCAGTGAGTAATACCTGTTCTACGAACATGAGCTCTAGATCTCTGGAAGAGATCCCTCTGATTGGTCTGGGGGGCATCTCTCGCCTCCCAACCATGATCTCAAGACTCTTGGCTCTTCTGAGCCGTGAAGTCGAACCCTCCGGTTCCTTCCTCGCCGCTGGCTCCAGCTATTCCTCAGGACCCACTGCTGATCCTTACCCAGCAAGTTCAAACTCTTGTTGGGATGGTTCAACAGATGCAGGAACACATTCTAGAGGAGCCCGGCAACGGCTCGAGCCACCTCTGTTGCCCAGGTCGGCTACTCCTGTCAGCCGACAATCAGCTCGAGGGAGATCCCCTCCGACAAAGCCTCTCCGCCCTTATTCTCCAGGAGGACGGCGCTCTCAAAGTTCCCGGGACGGTTCGCTCTCTCACCCGTTCCCCGAGCCCACCTGCCGGGCGGCGACGGGGGAAGGAGCCTTATGCGGAGCACCGCCGGTGGCGTCGTCAGTCTCTCTTATTCCCCTGAACCAGCCGAGGACGTATGACTGATCAGATGGAAAGGCGTCTTGAAGAGCAAGATCGAAGGCTGGAGGAACTCAGTCAAAGGATCAATAATCAGCCGGGGTCAGATTACGACACCCGCCCTCCTCTTACTCGGCGGGTTATGGAGGAGCCCATTCCAAGGAGATTCCGATTTCCTCAACTGGACCCCTATGACGGCACCACTGATCCCCTAGATCATTTGGAGAGCTATAAAGCTATCATGCAGGTCCAAGGAGCGACTGATGCCCTCTTATGCATTGCCTTCCCGGCCACCCTCCGTAAGGCGGCCCGTGTTTGGTATTCTCGTCTGCCCTCACGAAGTATTGACTCTTTTCGACAACTGGAGAGGTCTTTCTTGGCTCATTTCGACGCTTGTCGGAAGATTCCTCGAGTGGCAGACAGCTTATTCTCCGTGCAGCAGCAAGAAGGAGAACCTTGAAAGACTTTATAACCCGTTTCAAGGTGGCGGCCCTGAAGTCTATCATCTTGAGGATGCTGTAGCCACTCTGCTTTAAAACGGGGGCTCCGTCCCTCCCGTTTTACTTACTCTCTGGACAAAAACCTCCTTCTTCTTATGCTGATCTCTTGAGCCGTGCGCAGAAGTACATCCGCGCCGACGAAGCTGATTCATCAAGGAGAGGTGCGCAGGAGAGGACTAGCAAAAGACCCGCTCGCCCAGAGTTGAGCGGACCCCCTCCCAAGAAGTCCGAACCCTCGCCGACCGACTGACCGCGCAAGAGCCTGGCTCCCAGAGAAGACCATCTTACACCCCTCTAGCGCCCCGGGCTCATATCCTTATGGAGATTGAAAACGAGCCTTATTTACGGCGTCCGCCCCCGTTGAAGAAGGGCACTGCCCGCGACAGGAGCCGTATTGCCGTTTCCATAGGGATTACGGCCACGACACTGAAGAATGTCGGAATTTGAAGCAAGCCATCGAAGAACTCATTCAGAGGGGATATCTTGGGCAGTACATCCAGAAGAAAGAGGCTCCTCCCGTACCAGCTTTGATGGGACCTCCTCCCGCTCAAGCCAACATTGATAACACCCCGACAGAGCGGATGGTGGGCATGATTTCCCGTGGAAGCCTCATCTTCTAAGAGACCAAGGGGAGGGGAGAATTAGATGATGTAATCCCTTTTAAGGGAGATATAGCGGGGGTAATGTTGTAAAAGATGATAGCGTCGTCGTTTCAATGACGGTCGCTAAACATCCTGTAAAAGGATCTTAATCGACAGTGGAAGCTCCGCTAATGTGCTTACTTATGATGCATTTCTTCGGATGAATTTATCTCTGACTCTCTTCGACCTGTAGCCGTCCCTCTAGTCGGTTTCACTGGAGACTCTATACGAGTGGAGGGCGAGATTACTTTACCAGACGGCAGGATCGCCGCCATGTCAAAGCACGGTAATGCTGGATTTTCTGGTGGTTCGGGTCCCCCTGGCTTACAACGCCATTCTTGGCCGCCCCGGCTTGAATATGTTAGATGCAGTTATATCTACCAAGCGCCTATTGGTGCAGTTCCCTACCAACCAAGGAGTTGGTGAGATGCATGGAGAGGTAAACTCGGTCAGACCCTGCTATCATTTAGCCCCTAGTCCCCAGGTGGCTAGAATTCCTCCGGTCGCCGAGTCGTTTGACCCCAGAGAAGTTGAGCGGAGAGAGCCAGCGGAGCTTCTGATATCTTGCCCCCTGGGAGGTGATCCCACTAAGACCGTGCAAATTGGTGAGCTCCTCTCCCCTGAAGTCCGGGATCAGCTCCTAGCCTTCTTATCGGCAAATGCGGATGTCTTCGCCTGGAAAATGACGGACATGGTCGGGATTCCTCCGGAGGTGATTATTCATCAACTTAATATCAACCCAAGCTGCCGCCCTGTCCGCCAGAAGAAAAGGAGTTTTGCCTCTGAGCGGCAGAAGGTCATTGACGAAGAGGTGGATAAATTGCTTATGGCCGGTCATATTCGGGAGGCACAATATCCTGATTGGCTAGCCAATGTGGTCATGGTCCGGAAGGCCAGCGGAGGATGGAGAATATGCATCGACTACACCGATCTTAACAAAGCTTGTCCTAAGGACAGTTTTCCGTTGCCACGGATCGACCAGTTAGTAGATTCAACTTCTGGTTATGAACTTCTTAGCTTTCATGGATGCTTTCTCGGGTACAATCAGATAAAATTGAACCCCTTAGATGAAGAGCATACTTCTTTTATCACCGAGAAGGGCATTTATTGTTATAAAGTAATGCCCTTCGGATTGAAGAATGCAGGAGCTACCTATCAGAGGCTGATGAACAAAGTTTTTAAAGACCAGCTCGGCCGCAACATGGAAGTATATGTAGATGATATGTTGACAAAAAGCACCTGTGCCACTGGCCATGTCGCCGACCTGCAGGAGACTTTCCACAACCTCCGGCTCCATAGAATAAAGCTCAACCCACGCAAATGTGCATTTGGAGTTACTGCAGGGAAATTCTTGGGTTTCCTGGTGACCCGGCGGGGATTGAAGCAAACCCAGAGAAAATTCAAGCCATTCTTGATATGAGGCGGCCTATATGTAAGAAAGAGGTGCAACAACTCACCGGGAGGATAGCAGCATTAAGCCGATTTTTGTCAAGATCAGCGGAGAGGTGTTTACCCTTTTTCAAGGTCTTACGTAAAGCGGACGGTTTTGAGTGGACGAAGACTGTCAACAGCTTTTGAAGAACTTAAGGAGTTCTTGTCCACACCGCCCCTGTTGTCTAAACCGGAGGAAGGAGAAAAGCTCTTCCTCTATCTTGCGGCTTCCTCGAAGCCGTCAGTTCCGTTCTGGTGCGTGTCGGCGACCATGCCACTTCAAAGACCTGTATATATACCAGCAAAGTACTTCATGGTGCAGAAGAGAGGTATTCCAAAACGGAGAAAGTCATTTTTGCTTTATTCATCTCCGCCCGACGACTCAGACCCTACTTTCAGGCCCATCCTATAGTCGTCCTCACTGATCAACCTCTCAGAGCCATTTTGTCTCGCCCAGACACCTCTGGCCGGTTGGCCAAGTGGGCCATCAAACTAGGGGAATTCGACTTATCATTTCAGCCCAGAGCATCTTTGAAATCCCAGGTCTTGGCCGATTCCTAGTAGAATGCACTTGGTCTGAAGAGCATCAAGAGGAGTTCCCCCGGATTCTTTTAGATGTGACGAGGGGAATGATAAGGCATGGGTCCTCCACGTCGATGGAGCCTCTAACTCCCAGGGGAGCGGAGCTGGTCTTATTCTCGCCCCCAGAGGGTGTGGTACTGGAGTATGCTCTTCGTTTCCTCTTTGAAGCCACCAACAATCAAGCTGAATATGAAGCCTTGTTAGCCGGAATCAAACTAGCACATGGGATGGGAATCAAGCATCTCCGAGCTTTCACTGACTCACAGCTTATTTCTGCCCAGGTGGCGGGAGAGTATGAGGCTCGGGACCCTATCATGTCCCAATATCTGAGCAAGGTTAAACTATTAGTTCCCTTGTTAGATCACTTCACCATCAGTTATATCCCCAGAGGTGAAAATGCTAGGGCTGATATGTTGGCCCGACTTGCTACCTCTGGATAGCGCCATGGGCAAAACCTACATTGAGTATCTGGAGACACCTAGCATCGAAGCCGTGGAAGAAGCTTTGCCCATTACCCAAGAGGAAACCTGGATGGAATCCTATATCCGATATTTGAAGGACGGCGTTCTCCCAGTTGATCATGAGGAAGCTAAGCTGCTTAAGCGGAGGGCTTCTAAATTTGTACTGCTAGATGGCCGACTCTACAAGAGATCCTTCTCTCAGCCTCTCCTCAAATGTGTTAGCTCGGTAGATGCGGATTATGTCCTTAGGGAAATTCATGAAGGCATCTGTGGGAATCACTCGGAGGCCGATCTCTGGCACGCAAGGCCCTCCGACAAGGATATTATTGGCTGACCATGCAAGAAGATGCAACTGAACTAGTGAAAAGATGTGACCAATGCCAACGGTACGCCTGCATTCAGCGGCAACCGTCTTCTCAGTTAAACCCTCTTTCTGCTCCCTGGCCTTTCGCTCAGTGGGGCATGGACATCCTCGGCCCTTTCCCTCCGGCGTCAGGACAGCGAAAATTCCTACTAGTCGCCGTCGATTATTTTACTAAATGGGTCGAAGCCGAAGCACTCGCCAGGATCACTGAAGCCAAAGTCAAAGCCTTTTTCTGGAAAGCCATTATTTGTCGATACGGCATACCACATACTCTTGTCACTGACAATGGCCGACAGTTCGACAACGTCACCTTCCGGACTTTTTGTGCTGATCTCGGCATCACGCAACGATTCGCCTCCGTCGGCCATCCACAATCTAATGGAGAGGCCGAGGTTACGAATCGTATGATATTACGGGGACTGAGGACCAGACTGGATACGTCCAAAGGAAGGTGGGTGGAAGAGCTCCCGAGTGTACTCTGGCATACCACACAACTCCCAGGACACCAACGGGAGAGACGCCGTTCAATCTGGTTTTCGGTTCCGAAGCTGTTATTCCCGTCGAAATTGGCCTGCCAAGTATTCGAGTAGAATCATATGATGAAGCGACAACCTCCCTAATTTAAGAGCCAGTCTTGACCTCATTGATGAAGCAAGAGATCGAGCTCGAATTAAAATGGCGGCCTACCAGCAGCGGGTGGCGAGGTATTATAATACCCGCGTCCGCTCAAAAAGCTTCCGTCAGGGAGATTTGGTTCTGAGAAAGGCTTCGGTGTCCAAACCAACGGAAGGGGGCAAATTGTCTCCAAACTGGGAAGGGCCCTACCAGATAGCGGAAGTCCTTCACCGTGGAGCATACGACTTGAAGATCTGAATGGACGACTAATCCCCCGAACGTGGAACGCAGATAATCTCCGGCAATACCACCAGTAATGTAATGTACTTACCCAAAATTAATAAGTGCATGTTTGGAGATTTCTGTAGATCCTTCAAAGGGCTCGGCGGCCCCACGGTCCTAAGGACACCCCCAGGCTGGTATAACCTACCCCTGAGGAGGTTCAAGTCCATGACTTAGGCGGCCCGAGTCACGCTCTTAGGCGGGTACCCGACTCCCCCGAGACCTTCAAAGGGCTCGGCGGCCCCACGTCCTAAGGACACCCCCAGGCTGGTATAACCTACCCCTGAGGAGGTTCAAGTCCATGACTTAGGCGGCCCCGAGTCACGGGCGGCCATCCTTCAAAGGGCTGGGCGGCCCCACGGTCCTAAGGACACCCCCAGGCTGGTATAACTACCCCTGAGGAGGTTCAAGTCCATGACTTAGGCGGCCCGAGTCACGCTCTTAGGCGGGTACCCGGCTCCCCCGAGAGATCCTTCAAAGGGCTGGCGGCCCCACGTCCTAAGGACACCCCCAGGCTGGTATAACCTACCCCTGAGGAGGTTCAAGTCCATGACTTAGGCGGCCCGAGTCACGCTCTTAGGCGGGTAAGATCCTTCAAAGGGCTCGGCGGCCCCACGGTCCTAAGGACACCCCCAGGCTGGTATACCTACCCCTGAGGAGGTTCAAGTCCATGACTTAGGCGGCCTCGAGTCACGCCTTAGGCAGGTACCCGACTACCCCGAGAGACAATTCTGCAAAGGGCCAGACGGCCCCACAGTCCTAAGGACATCACGCCTCCTCGAACCCAGGATAAACTCCCCTACGGAGGTCCCTAAACTGCCCTATCAGAGTCCAGGACTTGCATCCTGAGACAACATACCAGAAAAACGACCCTGAGATTCGGACTTAACATCAACTCGCAGGTGGATCTCCTAAGCAATGGGTAGAAATCAGGAATCGAACGGTTGAAGCATCGAGTAACGTCAAGTAAGTAAAAAGTGGCGTCTACTCATTCAAAGTCAATTCACTGTAAAACTTTATAAAGTATTGTCTGTGAGCTGATATCAACTGACTTACAAAAAGAGGTCCTTTAAAGGACCAAGTCAAGAACAAAAAGTTAAGACCAAGATAAACCTAGACACCTTCTATTGATCTTCGGGACGCTCCTTCTCAGTAATTGGACCAGAGGCCAGCTCCTCAGTAGTGGGCGCTTCTGTGACAGGGTCTTTGGTCATCACCGCTCCACCCGCCGCATCTTCAACCTCCATATCAGATGTTTCTTCGTCGTCCGCGGGTTGAAAACATTCAAGGTTTTCTAATTTAAAGTGCCGGGCTAGTCTCCGTTTGCACCTCTCGAAACCCTGAATGAAAGCGTCCATGGCGGCCTCGTGGAGCTCCGACGCAAAGTCCGGAGAATCCTTGTACTCTTTGATGGCCTCCTGGACCCTAGCTTCGGCCGCAGCCACCTTTTCCTGAGCTTTAGCCTCGGCTGCGGTCATCCTCTCCCGAGCCTCCGTCTCCACTGCTGCGACCCTGTCCAGAGCTTCCTTAGCATCCCTCTCGGCTAGAGCCAGTTTTTCCGCAGCATCGCGAGCCGCGGCCTCCGCGTTGTCGGCTCGATTCTCAGTATGCTCTAACCTGAGAGCGGTTTCCTTCAATCTTTCTTCTGTTGGCAGCAATTTTGCCCGGACTTCGGATAATTGGGCGTCTAGGCTCCGCAGCTCCTTCTCCGCCCTCCCCCGCCATGTTCGATAATCCTCCTGGATGACCCGAAGGTCATGTAGTGCTTTCGACTCCCGGGCCTTCGTCTCTACCAATTCTTTATCCAAGCTCTCACTACGAGACTTGGCCTTGGTCAGGTCCTCGCGCAGCACGAAGAGGCCGTTAGACATCTGCAATATACACTCGGTAAATACCAGAACTCAGTAATCGCGAAAGGAGGAGAGAGGAGAGGATCGTAGCTCTACCTGAAGCGCGGCTGTGAACATAGTGTCAAAAGACTCCTCCTGTGATAGGTTCCTCATTTTATCCTGAAACCTGGGCAGGATCGAAAGTTTGAGGACTGTTTCTGATAAACAACTTTTATATGCGGCGCCCAGGCTAGGCGTTTGGGAAGGCGGGGACGGACTTCTCAAGGCATCCGAGGGAGCGGGGGGGGGCGCCTGCTTCCTTTGATGATGACGGGCCTGACGGATCAGTCTCAACGGCCTCCGCTCCCGACCGACCCCCCAGCGCCCTTAGCAGGAGATGGGGCGACCGCCGGAAGGCTCCCCTCGGCAGGATCTCCTATCGGTATCCCCTCAGGAGGACTTGCCTCTCCCTCGCTGTCTTCTATCAATGTTGCTTCGGGAAGAGCCGCTAGAGGCTGGGCACGACGATCCGTTTCTGGCCGGCGGGGCCTTTTAGGTTCGGTTCCTGCCGTGCCACGGTCGCTTCCTCCTCTCTTTCGGAGGCCCGATATCAGCGAGTCTTGAGAAAACTTCATTGCTGCAATATAGAAAGCACACGGTTAGCTAAAAGGAGGACACAAAATATACTAGCTACGAAAATAATATGTACACTAAAAGACATCTATTCAAATACCAGATGTATAAACAAGCAATAAAATTATAATGATAATAAAAAAAAAACTCTTCGAGGCTCACCGGGCGCTGCAGCCAGCGACACCGGCACGAATGCAATCTCCCGAAGATTATCCTCCGATAACAATTCCTTACTGGGAGGTATGATAGTGGAAATCAGAGTGTTGAAAAGTTCACGGTCTCTCTCATCAACACTTGAGTTCTGGTTAGAGCTGGTATCCGGAATACCCCAGTCTACGCCCAGCCCCTCCAAGTGTGCATAAAAGAACCGAGACTTCCACCCTTTAATTTTGGAAGGAAGGTTAAGCCTAAGGACTCTCTTAGGCCTCGACGCAAGCTCCACCACCCATCCCTAACAGGATGTCGAATCCTATACAGTGCCCTAAATAAGGAAAGTCGGGCGGAAGCTCCATGAAAGGAACAAAGCACCAGAAATGAAAAAATGACACGAATGGAGTTGGGGGTAAGTTGTGCGGGAATAAGGCGATACCTGTTCAACAAGTTCACAAAGAAAGGATGTAGGGTAATCGTAGACCGCCCTTAAAAAACTCTTCATACAATGCAACCTTTCCTGGTTGCACTAGGGTGACCCTATCCTCGGGGAGGGGAACGGAAAGCCGAATATTGCTAGGGATCCCAAACTGAGCCCTAAGGTTCCTAAGATCTTGGGAAGTTGTAACTGAGGCGACATCCGCCGGGCTGGCCGATTTAGCCGATTTAGAAGCAATCGCAGGGAGCCCTACCTCACGGCTGGTAGATGAAGAGGAAGCCCTAGGAGACTGGGGTAACAACCTAGACACAGGCTGCGCAGGCCGAGCGACAGGTTGATCCCCGCGGATGGCCACCCCTCCGAGGGCCTGGCGACGCCTGAAAGAATCTCCTCATGGGAGGGCTCGATCAAAGGGCCTTTACCTTTCCTATCTTGGGAGGGATCCATGGAAAAAGAAAAAGGAGAAGAAGAAGTCGACTAACCTGGACTTGGAGAAGTAAAATCGCAGAAGGATATACAAAATAAAAGACTAAGGGATGGAGGGGACGGCCCCCCTTTTGTATATTTCGGACGCAACGCCTCGAGCGCTGCAAAGCCACATGGCAATCCCCAGTGGGACCGGACAAAGCGAAAAGACACTATCTTCCTAGAGACATGCGCCTCCCCTCTTTCTTCCTTTTCTCGAAACGACACTTATCGTGTGCTAGAATTTGAAATTCGAATTTTTCGCCCTTCTCCCTTGCGCGTGTGCAACGCACATGAATGCAAGGGACATGGGCGAGGGGGCATATGATATGGTTGGTAAATAAAATGGTTAGTAAATGATGTGGTTGGAAAACAAAAAATTAAGACCCTAGTCCTAGACGGCCCCCAGGTCTGGGCGGCCTCCTGGTCCTTGGCGGCCCCAGGGTCTGGGCGGCCCTAGTCCTGGGCGGCTGGGCGGCCTAGTCCTAGGCGGCCCCAGGTCCTGAGCGGCCTCCTGGTCCTAGGCGGCCCCCAGAGTCTGGGCGGCCCCTAGTCCTAGACGGCCCCCAGGTCCTGGGCGGCCTCCTGGTCCTAGGCGGGCCCCCAGTCCTGGGCCCCCCAGGTCCTGAGCGGCCTCCTGGTCCTAGGGCCCCCAGAGTCTGGGCGGCCCCTAGTCCTAGACGGCCCCAAGTCCTAAGCGGCCCCTAGCCTTAGGCGGCCCCCAGGTCCTGGGCGACCTCCTGGCCCCAGACGGCCCCAGGGTCTGGGCGGCCCCTAGTCCTAGGCGGCCCCAGGTCCTGGGCGGCCTCCTGGTCTAGGCGGCCCCAGGTCCTGGGCGGCCTCCTGGTCCTAAGCGGCCCCCAGGTCTGGGCGGCCCCTAGTCCTGGATGGCCCCCAGGGTCTGGGCGGCCCCTAGTCCTAGGCGGCCCCCAGGTCCTGAGCGGCCTCCTGGTCTAGGCGGCCCCCAGAGTCTGGGCGGCCTCTAGTCCTAGACGGCCCCCAGGTCCTGGGCGACCTCCTGGTCCTAGGCGGCCCCCAGGGTCTGGACGGCCCCTAGTCCTAAGCGGCCCCCCAAGGTCTGGGCGGCCCCTAGTCCTGGGCGGCCCCTAATCTTGGAATCATTCTCGTATCAGAAGCACTAAACACGATGGGCTGTCGTGTTCGGAACAGAAATCGAGAATCATTAAGCATCATGACGTTTAAATGGTTCGAATAAGATAAACACTGGAACATCACCATTCATCTAGAAAAAGGAGATATTGAGCTCCTGTTTTAGGGCCAGATACCTTTTCTATGACTCTACACTCCCTAACCCTGACATTCCCTTGGGATAACCAAGGTCATCATGAAGATCCTTATCTTCATGAGCAAGTTTCTTAATACCTTTATTATTAATTGCCATGAATGACCACGTAGCAGGCGCTGGGCTAGGGCGAACGTTTATCTTACACGTGGACCTTCTGACCTAAGAAAGAAAAAAAAAGAAGAAGCTCGAGAGGGGATAAGAGGAAGAGGGGAGGGTGCTTGAAGGGGCTCTCTCTTCCTTCAGTAAGAGATCTCATAACAAAAAAAAAAGAAAACAAGACTGGTGATTCAGCATCAACATGGACCAAGCTTTTCCAAATTGGTGGTGGAGAGGTGAGGGCCGGTGGAAGGTACCTCAAGTCTCTCTCGCATGGACATAAGAAGATTCTATAATCGTGGATCAGCTGTGCAGCGAAGTTAAAAAGGGTAAATACAAAGTAACCCAGCCCTCGCATGACCATAAGGTTCTGCAATCCATGACCACGACCACCAGAAGCAAATCCAAAATAAACTCGAGCATCAACGACATGTCATATCATATAGGTCTATACGAAGTGCCTCGCATAAAACAAACCGAAATTCTGATACGCCTTCATGGGATTTCTCATATATATATATATATATATATATATATATATATATATATATATGACGTGGTAAAGGAAGGTATAAATCAGTAGCGATGAGTTTGTCCTCGGTTTGTAACACCACTGGTGGTCCCTGACCAATTACACTGCAAGACTACCTGTCCATGTACTTAAGAAAACGTAATTTTCTCCCTCAGAAAAAAAAAAAAAAAGTTTCTCTCGTGGAACGTACTAAACCTTGTTACATGGACGCCACCTTTTAACGCATGCACAGTAGCGCATGCAAATGCTTCCCTTGCGTAGATCTAGCAGCATTCCTCACGATATAAGCTTTCCAGAGACGTTGATACCTCGTCACGGCCATCTTTCATGGGACCTCAAGCTCCTCTTGCCTTGGCTCAATTTAACTGAGGCATTCTTCTTCTTCTTCTTCTTTTCAATGCTTTGAAAATTGGATCGAACAAAAACGGCTTAACATTTGGATCGCATATCAATCGGTTCGATCAATAAATCGGTTTGATCGAATCGAATAATATTATAATTAAATTTTAATTTAATAATATAATTTAAATAAAAAATTTAAAAAATTTTAAAAATCGATTGGATCGATTGAAATTTGACTGGTTCAATAAATTTTTTTGGTTTTTATCGAATCAAATCAACTTTAATAATAAAACCGGACCGGACTGATGACCAGTTTTCGATTGGATCGGCCGGTCCGATCCGATTTTCAAAACGCTTCTTCTTCTTTTATTCTTCCTTTTGGTGGTAATAAATAGGCATTATTCAAGGTGGTGTGTGACTGACGGCAAATGTGCATGTATAATGTCATAAATATGCATAAATCTCTGTTATTATAAGAGGAAGAGGCCACAAATGTTGTACTGGATGCCTCCTCCACTCTTCATGCATCAACAAGAACTCTTTTTATCTTTAACGAATACATACTATACTTAGTTCAGTTCTGGCTTTAAGAAAGAGCAACAAAAGAAATACACACCATCCGAAAACATAAATATGTGTCTCGAGTAACATAACTAACATAAAAGATCTTTAACCTGTTGCGGAATTGCAGTCTATCACCCATGCATCCACTCCTATGCATTGGAAATGCCTGACACTAGCTGGTAATAGTGCATTGGTTGAGTACCATCACTCCACATGAAGGCCAAAAGCTCTCCTTTACCAAATACATGTTGTCAACAAAAACAGATCGCTAGGGGATAACAGAGCTAATCATGGAAAGGAACTAAAAATAAGAACAAATGAAACTAATGAGAATGGTAGTCCATTACTCCATTGCAACAAGTGGTGATCTTTTAGTAATGTAGTCCATTACTCCTTTACCAAATACATTTTATCAACAAAAACAGATAGCTAGGGGATACAGAGCTAATCATGGAAAGGAACTAAAAATAAGAACAATGAAACTAATGAGAATGGTAGTCCATTACTCCATTGTAACAAGTGGTGATCTTTTAGTAAGAAAAAAATTGGCTATATTATAACCAAGTTTACATTTGAGTATTACACTGACCTAGCTTTGTCTCTTTACTTTTATATTACGTGATTTTAATTTCTTACTTGATAATTTTTGGCTTACATTCCCAGCAGCATGCTAAAGATATATCTGGTCAGTTGTCACCTCCAAATGTCAGCGTTAACCACAACCCTGGCAACCCCAACTCTGCAAGCACTGGTTAGTTGCTGAAACATCAACTCTGAAAGAAGGTTGCCAGAATTTAAAAAGAAAAAAAAAAAAAGAAGATATCCATTAAAACATTATAGACCAAGTACCCAAGTACCAAAGAAAGGAATGCAAGTATTTTAAATAATTGGTATATAGAAGAAAAAGGATAGATGCAGTTGGCAAATTGAACAAGAATAATGACAAATCAAATAGTCCTGCTTTTCAGGTGCAATTGCCAAGGCCAAAAACATCCTTCAGAATCTTCCTCATGTCAATGATTTTTCAAACTGAACTAGGCTGTAATCGAAGCAAAAATTTGCATTACAGTCATGCCCCTTCTCCACATCTTCCAGTAAGGATCTTCTGTTTCTCTTCTCAGAGAGTCAGTAAGTTGCTTGTTAAGATTCATTCTGAAATTATCTTGTGTCCATGCCTCAAGTTACATGATTTGGAGAGAAGAACATAGGACAAAAACCTATAAATGGTCCAGCTGTTTGAAAGTAACCAGGTCACAATCATAATCCTCTTCAGAAGGGAAACTCATGGGTTGTGAAGGAAACTCTCAGCCACTGAAACTAAATCCAGAAAGTTTGTCTATCTGCTTGAAAATATCAGGTAGGCCCTCATGAGTGATTGTCAAATGAAAACTTTAGCCAGGTTTTGCATACCTTCTCTGTCACGACAACAATGACTTTAACATTGGATTCATAGTTGCGTTTTCCAAGTCTCTCCCTTTTCATATCAATAACCTAAATTGATGGACATCCACTCAACTCACAGAGGACCAGAATAGCTATCAAATAAAAGTAGTAGAATATAGCAAAGTGGCATTTCAGTGCTTTCATATGTAAGAGTTTATGAACGAAACAATATAATGGTTAATCTTCAGCACTAGATATTGATGTTCCACTCCAACAATTTTATATTTTAATTGAAAATGCTCCAGGTGGACAGTTTAAAATACAATGAACCATGGTAATTTATTATAGACTTTCATCAACCTGACAATCCAAGATGAACATGAATTTCACTAACTCCTCATCTCTATAGTCTATACAACGAGAAAGAAAATAAAATAATGCATTACGTTAGTAACTTGTGTCTTTCTAAAAATAGACAGATTATTTTTCTTCCTTAACAACAGATGACAATATTCAGAAAAAAAAAAAAAAAGATTAAGTAACAGCATGATATATTACCGCTGCTAGTATTTTACTCAGCATTAACTAGACACATCAGTTTTTGCATTTCTGAAGCATGTTACATCACAGTTGCAAGACCTCCAAACGTTTTAGTGTTTTTGTCCATGTAATTGGCATTCGTGCCCATCATGTTTTAATGTGTCAGAAATGTCCATCATTGCAAAACCTTAAGCTAAATGTTTATCATGCAACCTCTAATAACTGATGAATCAAGATATTTCCTCTGAGGTCACACCCTTCACTTAGCAACCAGAGGTTCTGACTCATGAGTTTAATACTTGGGTGGTGCTTCCCAAGATCTTTGGACTTTGATAATTGTAGTGCCAGTGGCTCTCTCTCTCTCTAAAAAAAAAAAAAAAATTCAAGATCTTCTACATCATGCACAACCATGGCACAGCATCTCTAAACATTGCAACAATCTGACTGTGAAAGAGCAGACTGTAAATGCAAGTCCATAAAACTGGTTTCCCAAACCTGTTTCATCTACAAACAAAGACACCCTGAATCAAATTTCAGACCTTTCACTTCATTGTCAACAGAACAAGATTATGAACAATGATGGAAAACCCTAATCAAATATTTATTTACCCTCTTTATGATCATTAAATTTTCTGGATAGTACTGCTATATTGCTCCAATTGGCTAGGCCGAGAATGCGATCCAACCAGGAGCCAACTGCAACCAGTCATGCTATCAAGCTGATGACAATGCTTTTAATGCTCAACCCGCGTCTTAGTGCCCAAAAGATAATCCAAACACCTATTCAACCCACCGTTCATGGGTGTGGACAGAATTTGGCATGGATTGTTCAGATCCTGAACTAGAAAGAGACGACTAGTGAGAGGGCCAAAGCCCATGATAAACCTTTTCTAACTTGCTTTTCTTTCTTATGTTAAAACATGCCCCATGGAGGCCTATTTGTGTCATATTTAAGTTGTGGGTTCCATATAAGGCCAAAGATATTGCTTTTTTTTTTTCAAAAAAAAAAAACGAATAGCAGTTTTTTATATTATCATGAAATATAAGTTGTCTCATATTACCTCTCACAGATCCATTTAATTGTTTTATCCAATGGAAGCATCCTTTCATGCACATAAGTATACGTAGTTTCACTCAAATTTACATGCCACACAAATATTAGCATCAATTCAAGGCACCACAATAAACTGATGGAAATAATATAGATTTTTAATATTATGTTTATGATTATATCATGAGATTACGTGACCGATCATTTTAAATGTGATTACTCCATAAATTATGACAACTTACCCAACTCAAATTTGAAGCTGTGTTAGCTACCATAAAATATGGTTTAATCTAAGCAGAAGTGATAGTCTAAATGCATGGATCCAGCATGATAAGCATATGCTCAAATATATGAACCACATCAGTCTTTTTTCTTCCAAAAGGAACCAATAAATCTATGATGTCTTCATTCAGTTGCATATCCAATAAAGCATGGTCTTAAGTCTTAACATCAAATTCAGAGAACAAATGCATAAAACTAGGAGCAAACAGATGCAAGTATCCTCAAATATGTGAAAATCTTATTGTGAATTAGGCAATATGCCCTTGTGCTCACACCCCTCCCTTTCTTGAAGGAGGCTGAGTTCTTATCTATGTATGCATGCATATGTGTGTTTATGTGTCTACAACATAGTCGCATATGTACAAATATGCATGTGTGCGTGCATAAAGGAAGTGCTTAAGAAGAGGATACATGAGTGATTTTCCAAACAGATCTGAAGTGGGTCAGGCACATTTAATAGAAAAGGAAAAGAACTGACTGTTAGAAATTCAAGATAAAGATAACGATGGCAGAGTCAACACGGCAAATAAGATAACGAGCTGAAACATATCCTGATGGGTTAAAGGAGAAGTAAAGCAAAAGTTCTCCAGTCAAACCATTTATATGAGAACATCAGTACCGTTCTATAAGGCCTAGCATCTCCTTGAATGGAATGACAAAGGAAGAAACAGAGCTCAATCACATAATATGGCCAGAACCCAGAGAAAACCAAGGGCAGCCAATTGTTTAGTTAGACAAGCTCACGTCTTATTTTAAGTAGGATTTCTTATGATCAAAACAACATTTTAGAAGAAAATCATCTGTCCAACTCCAGTACAATTCACACGACTCAAAGGGAACCAGACACTTTATTCTGTCTTTCTTTATCTTGTTCTTCTTCTTCTAGACACAAATCTGTTAAATAGATTTCAGTATGGTAGCATAAAAGCTAAACCAGTAGATAGAATAAAACAGAGAAAGTTGGTATCCTGTAACACATAGTATTAAATGGTGGAACCAATGAAAACCCAACACAAATTTCTTATGACAGTCGACAACTGGACATACAAACAATATATCAAAGGTAATTGGGGGAAAAAAACTAGTTCTTTTCATGCAGCACAATGACGAGATATGTTCATGATAGAAGGTGGTATATCTGCAACCATACACAACAACATTCCATGATAAATACAACTATTTGTTATGTTCCTTGTGATTGTAGCAAATAATCTTGTTTCTCCTGAGTAACAGCAATGTCAATGATTGGTATTAACAAGGCACAGAAAGAATTGCTATTTCCATGAACGCATGATCAATTTTCATGATGTTAACAAAAGCAGCTCCAGAAGTACCCAATAATGATAATAACAGCAACTATGAAGAATACCTTACTAATTGCCTGTGCAAAGGCATCTGGGAGGCCAATTGCAGAAATACATAATACAACCATGTTTTGCACTGAACTTAGGAAGATTTTTATTTCAAAAAAAAAAAAAAAATTGCGATGGGGTCATTCTAGAGTAAAAAATGGGAACCGTTGAGTCAACATGGTGCACTGTTGATTCAATGATTCTAAGCTCCATATCAGGTACCTGTTACAAGTCAATGAAACAGAAAATAGTGTTTCTTTATAACTCAAAACAAGTTTTCTCTTCAATAGACAATACAGCATACTGCAAACCACCTTACGATAGGGAATCTAGAGATGAATCAGATGTCATTGATTATAATATATATAAAGGAACCTGGAAAAATATTATGGATAAATCACAAGTTGTGTCTCTCTATGACCCCTGAGCATAATTTGGCAATTAAAGCTGTGACAAATAAATGAAAAGGAATGGAAAGGGAACAAATAAACTCCTCGATAAGAGATCGATCAAACCAAAGCTGCATGATATCCGATTCTTTACCAATGGACAGACAGGAATTATGAAAACTCATGAAGGAATAAATGTCCCAATCTTGTCAAAACTTGGAAGATGGAAAATAAAAATAAAAGAACTAACAACAAGATGAAAATGTCATGCTTTAGTAGAACTTTTGTACAGCTGAATTATAATCGCTTTTGATAGATTGAAGAAACTCTAAAAGAAAATTTTAAGCTTTTTTTTAGTCAAAGAACTGTGGGACGTTCTTGGAGCATATGTCACAAATTTTAATGGCTCCATAACAGCCTATATTATTCGGGTTTCCCATGCTAAGGCAAACCAATCTATACTAACGTTAACATAGTACAAATTCCCTTTTTCTAGGACAGCTCGCTAAAGTATATGCAAACTACTACTATGAACTCAAATTCCAACATGAACCCTTCTCTGACTATGAAGGAGCCGCGCCTCTCTTTTCTCTTTTGTGAATTTTTACCTTTAGCTTTTCTTTTTCACCATTTTATGGTGAGGCCTGATACAGACACTCATTTTGTAAGATACTCTCGCTCTCTCTCTCTCTCTCTCTCGCTCTGTGTGCGTGCGTGCGTGTGTGTTCAAGAAAATGCCTGGAGAGAGAGAAAATGAAACATCTTTTAAGTGTATCTGATTAGAAAATGGAGTGCATCCGTAAACTTAAGTCCCCTGATTTGATGCATCTAATCTGCATCAGTCACAAAGCAAATGAAGTGGATCTATAACAGTCACAAAGCAAATGAAGTGGATCTATAAACCCTATTAGTAAAACCCCCTGATTTAATGTATCTAATCTGAGTCAGTCACAAAAGCAATATCAAAGAATCACATGTGAATGTATATAAGCGATACTTGTAAATATAAAGTCCAACTCTAGTCGCTGATCCATAATGAGCTTTAGGAGTGGGTGTTTGACAATTAGTTAAATAATAGAATTTTTGTGTTACATTACATATGTATGCAATCTAGAAGAACTAATTTTCCCTCCGAAATTCTGTTCATCTAGATCGTTTTTAATATTACTATCTAAGGCTTAAGCTCATTAGTCCCATCAACTAACATCTAAAGCCATGACAAAATTGTCCTACTGAACAATTCTATACCTCAATCATCTATTCAATTCTACCACATGTTGACCCTTTGAACAAAAAAAAAAGTTCTTTTAATGAAACTCAAAATCCATATCCTCATGATTAAGCCATTTTTTATTTCTATGATAGTTAGATATACTTCAAACTAGTGATTCAAGTCTCGACAGGATGAGGGCCATCTCAGCTGTCTCATCCCGTCTTGTACCATCTTGGCCATAATGCATTAATACTATAATTTTAAATAGATCTAATCTAATTTATTATAAAAATATAACTTTAAAGTTTAAATATGACTAAAAATAAAATAAAAGTATAAAACTTCATAAATAATATTAAAAAAAGCATCTCAAGCAAGTACCAAAACACCTGACTAGGTCAAAGATTGAGATGAGACAGGATGTGGATGTGTTTCGTTTCATGGAAAAACTGGACATCTCTCTTCTACAAGATTTAAAACCTTGATCCAAACAACTTTAAATACAAATTTTCACATAATCTCCTAACCCTTCACAATATGATTTTTTCTGTCCCATTTGATATAGTTGTCAAGCTATAATTAACATAGAAACCCCTAGAAGATGATAATGTGTTTATTTATCCTAGGCTAGGTCTAACACTTATATGCTGCTACTGTCCATGCAACCATTATTACTTATCTCCACTTTTAAATGGGTTCTATTATAGCATCTTCTTCTGCCAAAATATCATTAAAGGGCAACTTGGGTTAGTGCAAATAATCTATGAATAAATCACTGTCCACAAAATCAATTGTCCCCTGAACTCAAAAGGAACCATTGATCAGACATGCTAGAAACATAAATTATCTACATAATATTAGGAGAAAACAAAGACCATTTACACATAACAAATCTGCAAGATTAATCACCACTAGCCTGCTCAAACAAGTGCAGCCAGTTATTCCTTTAGGTAGTGTTTGAAATAGGGGATAAGAGGGGATATCCAAGGGATATCCCCTTTTATTCTCAAAAGCCATAACTATAAGGGATAGCAGAGAATAAAGTTAACCAAAGGGATAATCCATGGTTAACCATGGTTAACCATGGGATATCCCCTCAATTTATTCCCTAGAGAATGCAGGAATAGCTTGTTATCCCTCCAAATAAGAGTAAAAAAAGGTTATCCTATGGACCTTTTTGCATTTGATATGATCAATGGGATAGCCAAGGGATATCCCTAGGAATAGCCAGGGGATAAACTTTATCCCGTACACTTATCCATGGATAATATTTTCTATCAAACACTACCTTAGGCTGTGTTGATAGCTTTTTGGCTATCCCTGGATAAATGTACAGGATAGCATTTATCCAGGGGATAGCTGAGGGGATAAGCACCTTTTTAAAATTACCACTCTGCCATCAAGGGATAACTTTAGTTATTCCTAGGTTCCCTAGGGAATAAGTTCAAGGAATAACCCATGGTTAAACATGGGTTATCCCCTCTGGTTAAACTTTTCAGCACTATCCCTTGTAGCTATAGCATTTGGGGATAAAGGGGATATCTAGGGGATATCCTCCCTTATCCACCATATCAAACACAGCCTTAATGGGCACATGAAGCAAGTGGTTGTTCCCCCTGGCATGACACCATTTAGCATAATGATTTCCATATCAAATTGGTTGCCAAAAGAGAGACGTAGATTTCACAATTTCAGGTTAATCAAATTATGAGTATGCCCACTAGTATAAATCTTTGGAGTTAACTAGATTACCTGATGTTAAATCAATTTACATTGCAATCAGGCCTTTGAAATAAGAGAACAGAAGAAAAGAGTATTTCAAACTTCTAGTGATTATTCAATGTGGCCAATGGTCATTCAGTGTGGCCAGGTCCTTAAAGAACTTATTTCTCCTGAATGAATGAATGTCACATAAACATAACTACAATCAGCAAGCCTTGTCCCAACAGATTAGGGTTGCAAATAATACAGATCAGATGCATGTTTAGAGGCACCACTTATGAGCATTTATTGTTTGACTATTGCAATCTTGGGTATCATACTCGTAAAAGGCCAGCAAAGTTTTCAATCAATTGAATTACCCTCCAGACAGCGAGAGAGAGAGAGAGAGAGAGAGAGAGAGAGAGAGAGAGAGAGAGAGAGAGCTGGTCTTCCTTTAGTATTTTCCTTGTGCTGGAACTCTAATGTTGTGCAATTGTTTAGACAAAGCTCACGGCCAAAGCTAAAGGTGGGAGAGATAGAGAGAGAAGGAAAAACCTAAATTGTGTTCAACTTCAATCAAAGGGAACGAAGATGTTGGTTGTGTTGTGCTGTTGGAGTGGTAGGTATTGGTGGCTCTAGCAGTAGTGATACAGATCAGTGGTGAATAATGGCATCAGCAGAAAGGTCTGAAGATGTTGAAGAGAGCTGTGTCAGACATCTCTCTAAGTCTCAGAATAGAAATAAGTGTTGAGGTTTAGTCATTGATGAACAGCAATGGAATTAACCTTGCTGAAGTACCGTGGGCTTTTATCCTTTGTTGCCAATGATTAGATTGATGTTGTGGTTAATTGCTTGGTTTTTCAACCTCTAGATCGCCTATTCAAATCACCACAGCCCCTTTTTCTCCTAGGATTTTTATGTGAGCCTATTCACGTCTTCCTCTTGCTGAGGAGGAGGTCACAGGCTCACCCTTGTTTCCGTGTTCTGTGAGAAGGGTCTCCCCTTGTCACACACAAAAACTTCTTGGCATCGAAGTCTCTCACCTTGATCTGCTCGATCACCTCCATGATCCCATGGATATGGTATCCAAGATCTCAGTCTTGGAACTTGGGTTTCCCTGGGAGAAGCTTTTCGAATGATGGAATCCCCCCCTCCGCTAGACTTGCTTCGGATCTTGACGAGCAGGAGGGGGGAGAGGATGGATGACGAGAGAGGAAGATTAGAGTTGGGAAAAAAGAATCTATTTATCTATCCATAAACCTTAGAGACTGGAGTTTAAATACATGATCAAGTCCTCTATCCATAAACCCTAAGGATTTAAATCCATGATGGAGTAGGATTGGCCCAGACTTTACAAAAACTCTCATGGACTAACCCAATGAGATTAAACTAATCCCCAAGCCTTTGTACACTCGTGACTTGATTTAATCTCAACCCTTGGACCCACACCTAGCCGAATACAAGTTAGCCCAACCTAAGCCTTGATAGCACCACACCAGACCCAACAATTTCCACCTTAGTGCTTTCAAGGCCTCAGTACGTCCTCCGTGTCCATCAGCTGCAACACTGAGAAGTTGTTCCGTAAAAGAATCTTGATGCTGGATTCTTCTTGGTGTGTATCTTCACCAGCTCTACTCCACTTTCTTCCATCAGCTCTCTATAGTCGATGCCTTTCTTTTGAGACCGATACCCCCTTGCTCTGAAGGCCCTTTCTTGCGTTGATAAACCCATTTGCAACCAATAGATTTCTTTCCTTGTGGCAACTGGACCATTTGCCACGTGCCAGTCCTGTGGAAAGACTGCATCTTCTCCCATAGCCTGAATCCATCTATCTCTATCCTGACTATTCTGGCTCTTCACAGTCACCTGATAGGTGTATGGATCTTCATTCGCTGTCATCAGAGCATATGAAACCGAATCCTCAAAGCTGTATCGAACTAGTGGTCGCACATTCCTTCTAGGCCTATGCAGTGCGATCCCAGTATTAGTCCCCTGCCCAGTTGCATCCTTCTGGGTCCTTTGCTCGGCTACACTCTACTAAACTTTCTGGCTTCTGACCCCTCTATCAGTTCTCTCCATTTAAATCTCAAATCCTTCTGGTCCACTAACAAATGGCACGACTGTGTAGGTCATCTGACTAGTGTTGTCATGTTCCACCTTCTACAGTTCCTACAGTGCATCTGTACTATCTCTGTTCTGGAGGATTGAGCTCTCATCGAATGTCACATTCTTGCTGATAACAACATTCTTCTCCAAGGGGTTCCATAGCCGATACCCTTGATTCCATGAGGATAGCCTAGGAACACCATCTTCTTTGACTTGACATCTAACTTACTTCGCTCTCCAGCACCAACATGCACATATGTCATGCATCCAAACACCCTCAGATGGTTCAGGCTTGTCCTCCCTTCAGACCATATCTTCTCTAAAATACCTCCATCCAACCTGGTGTGTAGTGACTGATTGACCAAGTAGCTAGCTGCACCTACTACATCAACCTAGAACATCTTTGGAAGCCCTGCCTGTAGCCTCAAGTATCTTGCTTTTTCCAACAGTGTTCTGTTTATCCTCTCAGTCATCGCATTCTTTTGAGGAGTTTTCATCACCGAGAAGTGCCTTTTGATGTCCCACTCCTCACAAAACTCTGAAACTCCCTGCTGGTGTATTCCTCATCATTGTCTGACCTCAGACACTTCACACTCCTATCCTGCTCTTTCTTTACTTCAGCCTTCCAGACTCTGAACTTGGCGAAGACCTCTGATTTTATTTTTGAGAAATCATCTATTAGGGTTAAGAAGTATTTGACCTCATTCCTTGCAAAAACTAGGGCTGATCCTCAGACATCTATGTGTACTAGCTCCAGAGATTCTGCACTCCTAGCTGTGCTGACTGAGAACTATACTCTCCTCTGCTTTTCATCTGACATAGCTCATAGATTTTCATATCTTCACCACTCAGGTCTGGAAGCAGTCCTTTCTTGCTCAGTTCTTTCATCCTTCTATCTTTCATGTGGCCCAAATGGTAATGCCACATCCTATACACATTCCGAAGATCTTGTTCTATAGCTGTTGTCTCAGATTTTACAGTCACTACAGAGCCCTCCATTCTATATAGGTTATTCTCCGGCCTCCTTCTTCTCATCACTACTATAGCTCCATTGAAGATATTCAGAAATTTACTCCTGGTATGACTGTTGAAGCTGTATCTAGTCCGCTTTAAGTACCCCAGTGATACCATATCTTTTTGAGTTATGGAACATGCTTCACACTGGTAAGAGTGCGCACTATGCCATCAAACATCCTCACCCTCACTGTGCCAATCCCTGCCACCTTACAAGGATGATCATCTCCAAGAGTTACACACCCTTTATCAACATCTATGTAAGTGCTGAACTACGACGGTTGGGAGTGTAATGATGAGAATAAGATGAATCCAAGGTCCACATCTCTATGTTGTGCCTGTGACCATCTGATACCACCAAGAGATCATCCTCTATCTTCTGGTCTGCAACTGTACTCATTGACTCAGATCCTTCCTTTTCTCTCATATGATTTTTTTACTTAGGACAATTCATTTTGAAATATCCTACCTCACAACATTTGTAGCACTTCGCCTCTCTCTTGCCTTTCCTGAACTTTGACCATCCCCTAGGTTTACTCATGTCCCTGCCTCTGCCAGACCCTTTTCCAATTGATAGACCCTTCTGGGGAATAGCTTCCTTGGTCATCTTCTTTCCCTGCTCATTTATTCGAAGCACCGAGACAATATCTTCATAGAACAATGTCTCGTTCCCGTAGAGCAGTGTCATGACCAATGAGTCATATGATGTGGGCAATAAACACAATAGCAAAAGTGCTTTATCTTCCTTCTCCATCTTGACCCTGACATTCAGCAATTCATTGCTCATCTAGTCAAACACTTGGATGTGGCCCGTCACATTTTCATCTTCTAACATCCGAAGGCTACATAGGTGCTTCTTCAATATCAACTTGTTGATATTCTTCCCCATGTAGAGGGTATGCAACTTCGTCCAGAGTCCCATCGGGGTCTTCTCCTTCAGCACTGAATAGAAGGCTGAATCCACTAGACATCCCCTGATCGTTGCACATGCTTTCTTCTCCAACGATATTCATTGTTTGTCTATCATCCCATCTAGCCTTTCCTTCAAAGCCAGATCTAAACCATGCTGCACAAGGAGGTTCTCTACTCGGACTTTCCATATGGAGAAACTTTTCTTTCCATCAAATTCTCAAAAACTATTTTTATGCTACAATCCATGGCCAGATCTTAATAAAAATAGCACAAAAATAAATTTTAAAAAAATTAAGAGGTACCTTGATGAGGCCTTATTGAAATTGTTTCAACTCCTTGAAGATTTTCAAATTACTCCTTTCTGAACTAGGCTTTGATATCAACTGTTGGGGTTTAGTCCTTGATGAATAGCAATGGAATCAACCTTGTTGAAGAAGCACTGTTGGCTTTTACCCTTTGTTGCCAACGATCAGATTGGTGTAGTGGTTAATTGCTTGGTCTTTCAACCTTCAGGTCACCTGTTTGAATCACCATAGCCCTTCTTTCTCCTAGGATTTTTAATCCTATTTTTTCTATTCTTGCTGGAATTCTCTCTTCCCTGTACGTGAACCTACTATTTTTTCTATTCTTCCAAACGATGGAATCCTCTCCTCCGGCTGCCTAAAAGCAGTAACAAAATCTCTACAAATAAAAAACTACCCAACTGTAATCCTAAGAATCAGAAAATTATATCAAATAGGAAACTACCCAATTGTAATCCTAAGAATCAGAAAATTATACCAAATAGGAAACTACCCAACTGTAATCCTAAGAATCAGGAAATTATACCAAATCTTGTATAATCACATAACTTTCTTAATAAAGCTTTATAATTCAACATTCCCCCTCAAACTGGTGAATGGATATCCTCCATTCCAAGCTTGCTAACGATATTTTAAAACATAGTACTTGGCAGCCCCTTTGTGAGAATATCTGCTAATTGATCCTTGGATGAAACAAACAAAGTACATATTAGACCGCTCTCGAGTTTCTCCTTGATAAAGTATCTATCAACTTTGATATATTTCGTTCGATCGTGTTACACTGGATTATGAGCAATACTGATGGTAGATTTGTTGTCACAATATAATCTCATTGGTCCTTCCCATTTTCTTCAAATCATCAAGAATAATCTTCAACCACAACAACTCGCATATTCCCATTGCCATTGACCTAAACTTAGACTCTGCATTTGATCTTACCACCACGCTTTGTTTCTTGCTTCTCCACGTTACAAGATTCCCTCCTAAGAGAGTACAATAGTCCGAAGTTGACCTCCTATCATCCAATGATCCTGCATAATCTGCATCAGTATAGGCTTCCAATATCATGCTTTCTCCTTTCTTGAACAAATACCTCTTTCAGGATTGCCCTTCAAGTATTGCAAGATCCTGTGGATGGCCTTGAGATGCGTTTCTTTAGGATTGTGCATAAATCTACTAATAATAGTCATAGCAAATGCAATGTCTGATCTCGTATGTGCCAAATAGATTAGCCTCCCAACAAGCCTCTGATAAGAACTTCTATCCACCATAGGATCATCAGGAGCATCACATAGTCCATGATTGAACTCAATGGGCATATCAATTGGCTTACACCCTAACTTTTCCATTTCTTTTAGCAAATCAAGCACATACTTATGTTGAGAAATAAAGATCCCTTGTTTTGAATGAGCCACTTCAATACCTAGAAAGTATTTCAACCTCCCAAGTTCCTTGATATCAAATTCTTTCAAAATATGTCATTTTAAATTTTGCATCTCTCCTACATCATTTCCCATCACTATCATATCATCGACATACACCAATAAGACTGTAACTCCCCCTGAATCAGATTGTCTTACAAATATATAAGTGTGGTCGCCTTGGCTCTGTTTGTATCCCAAGGCAATCATCACCTTGGTGAGTCTTCCAAACCAAGCTCTTGGTGATTGTTTGAGTCCGTAGAGAGCTTTCTTTAGCTTACATACCATTCCTTCTTTAGATTCAAATTGAGGAGGAACTTCCATATAAATCTGTTCTTCTAGGTCACCATGGAGAAATGCATTTTTAACATCAAACTGTTGTAAATTCCACTCAAAATTGGCAGCTAATGACAAAAGAACTCGTACTGTATTCATCTTTGCCACCGGAGCAAATGTCTCTAGAAAATCAATGCGGTAGGTTTGAGTGTACCCCTTGGCGACCAACCTTGCCTTGTATCTCTCTATAGAACCATCAGACTTGTACTTTACAGTAAACACCCATCTACATCCAACCAGTTTGATTCCTCTTGGCAATTTTACCAACTCCCATGTTTTATTCTTTGCAAGAGATTCCATCTCCACTTTTATGGCATCCTCCCACTTCTTATCTCATAATGCCTCAGATAGATTTCTTGGAATGGGTATTGTATGGAGGTTGCTTAAGAAAGCTCTATGGCTTTGGGATAGGTTTTGGTAGGTCATGAATAGGTATAGAAGATGTTTAGTGCAGGCTCTGGTTTCTTTCCTAAGTACAATTGGTAGGTTGACATCACTTGGTTTTTCATGCTCGTCTATGGGTTCATTAAGCTTAGCTGATGGTGTGACATTTTCAGCGGGTATGGGAATGATTTCTCATCAGCAATACGAATAGAAGATTGTACCTATGCCATTGGAGAGACTGGAATTTTCTTCCTGGAATAGACCTGTAGTGGTTGAATATTGTCTAGTTTTCCCTTATCTTTCATCACTTCATGCGACTTGGGTGACACAACCAATGGTATGACAGGGATGGATTGAACTGGTGATGTAGGAGTGGGTTCAACAGATGCTAAAACAGGTTCAGATATGACAGACACCGGGATAGGCTTGGATGGAGATTCGAGTGAATTAGGTTGATTGTGAAAATCAAGAAGAAATAGGTCCTTTGCTCTATCTTCACTGAAGTTCTCCTTCTGAAGATATGAGTGTTTGAAAAAAGACTCATTTTCGACAAAAGTAACATCAGTAGAAACAAAGAATTTTCTATTGGTGGATGGAAACACTTATATCCCTTTTGTGTGGAAGAATACCCAATGAAAATGCACCTAAGAGCACGTGGATCAAGTTTTTTCCTATTCTAAGAATGGACATGAATAAAGGCAACACTTCCAAAAATTCTAGGAATAAGATTATTTGAAGCATTGAAATTAGGAAAAAATTTTGTGAGAATTTCAATTGGACTTTTGAAGTCAGGAACCCGAGTTGGAAGTCTATTAATAAGATATGTGGCAGTTAGAACAGCTTCCCCCAATATTGTTTAGGAACATTTTTATGAAACACAAAGCTCTTGTGATATCTAGAAGATGGTCATTTTTACGTTCGGCCACTCCATTCTGTTGTGGTGTACTAACACAAGAGGACTCATGTATGATCCCTTTTTTTAAAAAAATGAAGAGAGAATTTGATTGAAATAATCTCTGGCATTATTAGAACGAAATCGTTTTATTCTCACATCAAACTGTGTCTTGATCATGTTGTAAAAATTGAGAAAAATAGTGCCAACATCAGATTTATTTTTTAAGAGATAAATCCATATTACTCGAGTGCAGTCATCAATGAACAAAACAAACCACTTAGCACTAGAAATATTTGGAATAGTAGAAGGACCCCAAATATCACTATGAATAAGAGAAAAAGGATTAAAGGTTTTTGTATTGCTTATTGGAAAAGAAGCACGTTTGTGTTTGGCAAGTTCACAATCATCACAATGAAACGACTCAAAATCAGACCCTTTGAATAATGAAGAAAACATTAACTTAAGAACCCTAAAAGATGGATGACCCAAACGATGATGATAAAGCCAAATTTATTTTTATTTGACATAACTGACTCAGAAAGAAATGATGTAGGTAAAGAATCCTCAACTCTAGTTCTTCCACTTTGTTTTTCTAGGTAGTAAAGACCGTCCCTCTCACTAGCACGTCCAATCGTCCTCCTCGTGTCTTGCTCCTGAAACATACAATGTGAAGGAAAAAACATTACATTGCAATTATAATCTTTGGTAAGCTTTGGAATAGAAACCATATTTACAAACAATTTTGAAACACGAAGAACATTTTTTAGAGTGAGAGAATCGCTTATATAAATGTCTCCTTGATCGGCTACAGTGGTAATGGACCCATCAGCTATAGTTATTTTTTTATGGCTAAACACGGTGTATAGGAAGAAAAATACTTGGAAGAACAGGTCATGTGGTCGATGGCTCCAGAATCTATCACCCATATCTTTGGAAAAATTTTCTCTGAGGCATAGCAATATAAGAGAAGAAGAGATACCTGTAAACGCTAGTGAAGAAGTACCTGCCAAGGAAGGTTTCTCAAGGGTGCCCAAAAAAGTCTTCAGTTTTTCAATCTCCTCCTTGTTGAATTCAGAGGTAGAACTTTGTGAACTTCCTTTATTTGATTGAGTGCTTGCAACATGTGCTTGACTTCTATCATTTGCACTTCGATTGGGCCTACCATGGAGTTTCCAGCATTGTTCCTTGGTGTGGCGATGTTTTTTGCAGTACGTGCAAAATAAAGAATCCTGATTGATAGGCTTGGATGGATTTGCTTGGACGATAGGTTGTGTCGGGCTCGATTCTTTCAATCCGGTTGCTTTGGTCACAAGGGCAGATCCCTCTCCTGCATGAGTCTCAAGCATAACACTTCGTTGTCCCTCTTCTGCTCGTATGATCGAAATTGTCTCATTCAATGAAGGCAGGTCTTCTTTTCCTAAGATCTGTACTCTGACAGCATCGAAGACATTAAGTCCTGCAAGAAGGTCATAGATACGATCCTTCTCTACGAATCATTTTAGAGTTACAAAATCCGGGCCATAGCTCATTTGAATACATTGATAATAGTCCAACTCTTGCCACAAGCCTTGCAAGAAACTCGAATATTCTGTGACAGTTCGAGTCCCTTTCTTGGTTGATGAAATTTTTATCTTAATTTCATAGATTTGGGCAGCGTCATTTACCTTGGAGTATGTTTGTCGGATAGCATCCCAAATCTCCTTGCGGGTTCCGAGAAATATACAAGTATCGCTAATCTCTGGTAGCATCGAATTCCATAACCATGACATCACCATTGAATCCTGTTCATCCCATGCTGCGAATTTGGGATCATCCTTTGAAGGACTGTGCCCAAGAGATGACTTGATTTCCTCTGCCCTTCAAGAATGTGTGGACCAGTTGTGACCACTTCAAATAATTTCTTCCATTCAATCGATATGCAGCTTGAATGTTTTGCAGATCTCCGGTTGAAGTGGCAGTAGTATTCTCGGTTGTAAGAGCATCTGATACAGGGTTGGTTGCAATGGTCTCTGACATATTTGTTTGAAAGGAAGGAGAAGAAACAGGGGTAGGAGAATTTGATTGATGAAACAAAGATTATCAATGGTGAACATAGATGAATGAATCGGCCAGAGAAAAGAAGAATTTTATGATATTCTTAGGAAAGAGCCAAAGACTCTGATACCATATTGTAAACTAATTAGGAGAAAAATAATTCTCTCTTGTATTTAGAATAGGTTACAATCAGCCGTTATATACACAGTGCTGCTGCCTAAAAGAAGTAACAAAATCTCTACAAGATAGAAAACTACACAACTATAATCCTAAGAATCAGAAAATTATGCCAAATAGGAAACTACCCAACTGTAATCCTAAGAATCAGAAAATTATACCAAATCTTCTATAATCACATAACTTTCTTAATAAAGCTTCATAATTCAACAGAAAAAAAAAATATGTTTTATCTTTCCATAAATCCTAGAGACTAGAATTTAAATGCATAACCAAGTCCTCCATCTATAAACCCTAAGGACTAGAGTTTAAATCCATGACGGAGTACACCTGTGACTTGATTTAACCTCAACCCTTAGACTCACACCTAGACCAATACAAGTTAGCCCGACCTGGGCTTTGATAGCACCACACTAGGCCCAACAATGAGCACATCAACAGTGCAGGTGGTAATTGAAGGACAAACAAAAGTTGAAGTACTTGGAGTTATTGGTTAAGATATTTCCATCATTTGCAACAAAAAGCAGCCACAGCTCTGCTAAGGACAACTCTTTGGTTTTTGTTCGTGGCTAACAGAAGAGAGGAGGAAAAACAAGTAAGCCTTTGGTGAAGGTTGTAGCTCTGGACTTGAAAGACACTGAAGTACATGGATTTAGGTATGAAGTATGAACAAATGAAGGTTGTGCCCAAATTAAAGGGATAGAGCTTGTTGTTATGGTCATGCAAGTTTAATAATTCATGCAGAATAAAGATACTGCATTGTTTAACATGCTTTTATGCAGCAATTAGTCAAGCAATAAATTATTCCATTGCACCACTATGAAATAATTGGATGAATATGCATAAAATTACAAAAACAATAGATATAATATAAGATTCCTGCACTTATGTGTAGAAACATACATGATCAAGGAACCATGAAAATCACAAAAGAAAGTATAACAAAATGTCACGACATAGTAATATATTACTCAATCAAAACTTCAAGATAATATGTAAGTAATCTCAGATTGCTATTTCCAGTTACATAACCATAAATTAGTTAATGTATAAATTAGAGGCCTTACAACAGCACATTTCAATGACCAGAAGCAATGTTTGATACCTGCATTCCTTCATCCAGAATTACAACAGCAACTTTTCATCTTTGGAACCAGCTCCAAATTTGTAAGGTGATGAAAGTTTCTCAGACAATGTGCTGCAGGAGGCCATATAACTATGTCTCTCAAACATTGAAGCAGCAGTAGCAATCCTATTTGCACCTACACCAATCCTTGAAGAGGTCTGCAAAGTGTCCCTATCAAGCATTTTGGCCTTATCACTGCCTGAATAACCTTGAAATTGAGGTGGTCTGAGCATATATCATGAAGATCTAAGGAACTTACAGAAAGGTGAGGAACTTAATTGGGACTTTGTCCAAGGATTAAAGAAGGGGAGGGAAAGACCTAACAGACGGATGGAAGTATTAGAATAGAATATGGAAAATCTCGCACTAACATCAGGAGCAGATACTTTAGAGAAGGTCTGCTGGTTATGGTTCAAATTATCATGCATCAATTGCGTTAAGACGGTCATTTATCATCAACAATATTCCAGATTCTGATATCTTCCAAATATTTTCTCATATATTCATGGGTTTTAACTCTTCAATCAAAAGATAGTTATCTTTTTACTTGCTCCCCAATCTTTACATCCCACAAGGGAAAATTATTATAAAAAAGAAGGAAAAAAAATTTAAACAATAAACCAACGGATTGTTGTTTCTTTTTTTGTTCTAGAGTTATGTTCCTTTAAAGTAGTGCACAATAGCATCAATAGTGAACATTGACAGCGCAAAGACAGAGTAAAAAGAAGAAAGAACTCCAAGAAATTATTGAAAAAAAAAGCAACAATGAAAGTTTTTTTTTTCTTTTATAATTTTAGTACAAACGTGACGTTGAAGAGTAAAACCAACCATATTGTCTTTCCTTTATTTTCTTTCTTTCTTTTTAATACTTTCTCCCATCTCTCCGTCGTCATGCTTTCATCCAATATCCAGGGGGAAAGAGAGATGATAGAAAAATTACCTTTTCAAATTTTTTTGAAAAAATAGATTCTTTTCCACCTATTTTCTTTCTAATATTCCTTATAGCAAAAATCTTCAAAAAAAAAAAAAAAAAACTAAGAAAAAAAAAAGTCATTTCTTAAAATCTCATACACTCCGGTAACAATAAGAGGTCGAATTCCTGCTACATCCAAGAAATGCGCGATGAATTCCATCATCGGGGTCTTCCCATTTTCGCCCAACGTCAGATTGCCGACCATGATCACAGGCAGCCTGAAAGCAGGACGTAAAAAGGATACTTTTCGCAAACCCAGAGTGACGAAGCCTACCAGGGTGGCCATTTTCATGAACCCGAACTCGGCGCAGCGCCGACGTTGGTGGAGGAGACCGGATAGAAGGAGGAGAAACGAGCTCCGAGAGATGGGAATCAGGAGTGAAGGCTGCCAGGGTCGCCATTCTCTTGAACCCGACCGAACTCGGCGTTTAGAGCCGGAGCGGGAGAACGGCTTCGATGTTTAAGGCGCGACGGTAGCGCATCGTACGTTAAAAGCATTTCAGGGCTAATGTTGGCTGGACGGTATTTTTCATTGCATGCAGGTCGCCAAGGTGCAGGCATCTCAATTTTTTTTCCCCCGCATCACAACAGTTTAATAATTTTAAAATCCTTCGTTTCGGGCTTGAAATGCCTTTAAAAAAAATCTTGAGGAATTTCAGCTTCAATTAATTTTTTTTTCTAAGATTAGCCATCGTGAAGCACGAATCATTTATCCAACAAATAATTTTAAAAACCATTGGATTAATAAATAATTTTATCCTATAAAATGTTCAAATAAAATATAAACATAATGTTGACATTTAACAACACATCTTAAATATTATATGTAAAAGTAATTTTCAACAAACATTATTTGAAAGGATTAGTTTTGAAAAACACATTGTACAAAAATATGCAAACTCCTACCAGCCATATTTTAAAGTTCAAACGCATGATATTAGGGTTGATGCTTTTCAACAAACATTATTTCTGATGGCATTTTGGTCAATTGGCGTAATACCTCTATTAGGATTAATATTTTTCATCGGTGCAATTAGCAGATAACCGTGGTTATCTCTGAGGGGTCTTATGATCCCGGACTCCTTTCGAGTGCTTATGCTAGTACTGATTTTTGGAAGAGACATGTCCTCTAGTCTAAGATACTCTCTCTCCTTGCCCAGGGTCTTCCACCCATCATTATCGGTGACTTCAACTGTATCACTGGGGCTAATGAAAAAAGAGGAGGCAGACGGGTTAATGACTCAGTGGATGTTTCTGAGTTCAGGACCTTCATCGATTTTGCTGGGTTATTGGATTTGGGATTTTTGGATCCTCAATTCACTTGGTATAACAACCGTCAGGTTTCTACTCATGTTTGGAAGAGATTAGACAGAGTCATGGCCATCGCACATTGGCTCCAAAAGTATCCTTCTGCTGTTGTTACTCACCTTCCTAGGATTGCTTTCGATCACTGTCTTATTCTGATATCCACGGAGGTTGATTATTATTAGCGGAGACAATTTAGATTCGAGCAGTTCTGGACTTCTTATTCCTTAGCTCGATCCATCATCTCCTAGGTTTGGCACATACCTGTGAGAGGCAATGCTATTTATCGATTATCTAGGCATCTTGAATTAGTAAGGCGCAAGCTCTCCAGATGGAATAGATTGGAAGTTAGGCACATGGTCAGGAAACTCAAGCAGGTCGAAGTTGATAATACTAACCTCAAGACCAAGGAGGATCAGGATGGCTATCTCCCGGAGTTTGACCTTAATTCTCTCCGAGGGAAGCTCACTTTTCATCACTCGCTTCTTCAGTAGCAGGAGACCTACTGGAGGTAGAGGTCGAGGATTCAGTGGATTCGCGACAAGGATCGCAATACCAGATTTTTTTATCAGGTCACCCTGAAGTGGCGTGCAGCCAACAAGATTCGGCAGTTAGCCGATGAGGAGGGCAGTATCAGGAGGATATCCAAGTTATTCGGGATCGGTTATTTCACTTCTTCCAGTCCAGATGGATTGAGCTTACTGGTGATGGGGCTCCAGTTTTTCAAGTTTCAACATCGAGGAAGGTCACCACATTAGAGAATGACTTGCTTATCATGCCAATCACAGCGGAGGAGACTCGCTTGGCTCTTTGGGAACTCAGGCCCGACAAGGCCCTTGGGCTTGATGGGTTCCCTTCTTTTTTCTTCCACCACCATTGGGATATTGTTGGCCAGAAGATGGTCCAGACGATTCATATTGCCTTCCAATCCAAATCCATCCCTGTTGACTAGAATCGGACTCTCATCACTCTTGTGCCTAAGCGTACCAATACTTCTATCCCCCAATATTATCAGCCCATCAATCTGTGCACTACTATGTATAAGGTCTATGCACGTCTCTTAGCTGCCCACCTTTGAGAGGTGATTCCTCATCTTATTCTGCTGAATAGGGGACCTTTATTAGAGGGTGTGGCATTTCGAATAACGTCCTTATAACCCAGGAATTTATTCATGATCTCTAGAGAGCCTCTGCCAGGAGGTGTCTTATGGCTGTGAAGCTTGATATGGAGAGAGCTTACGACAGATTGAGCTGGGCCTTTCTGCACCGGACTCTTCTGGAATTCGGTTTTGATAGCCTGTTTATTGATTAGATCATGGCATGCATTCAGGGGACATCTTTCTCTCTGATCAGGGGTGTCCTTTATCTCCTTTGTTGTTCATCCTAGCTGCGGATGATCTATCTCGAGCATTCTGTTTGTCTCAGCAGGATCGACACATCGCCTCCTTTATGGCTGGTCCCCTGGATCCTTCGGTCTCTCATCTTTTGTTTGCAGATGACTGCATTCTTTTGGGCCAGGCTTCTATTCGCATTGCGACTACTTTTGCATCTATTATTCAGCGCTATTGTCAGGCTTCGAGTCAGAAGGTCAATTTACTTAAGTCTACCATCTATTTTCGTCCGAAAACCACCATAACTACCAGGGAAGGCATACTCCAATCACTGAGCATCTCTTGTCAGGCTAATCGGCTTATGTACTTGGGGATTCCTATTACGGAGAGATGACCTCGCCGCACTGACTACTCTGATATCGAGCATCGGGTCCGTGATCGCATTGATGGCTGGCAGACTATGGGATTACCTATGATGGTGAGGATCACTCTTATTTGCTTGGTTCTTACTTTCCTTCTTCTGCATCTTCTATCTAATGTTGCCATCCCGATTACTTGTCTAAGAAGGTTAGAGAGATGCTTTAGGGACATTTTCTGGGCCTCTATGCAGGATGGCCACTGTATTCATCTTCTGGCATGGGACACAATTTATATGCCTATCCAAGAAGGTGGTCTTAAAATCCAGTCTCTGATAGTTAGGAGAGAGGCTTTGATTGCCAAGCAAGCTTCGTCGTTTCTTCTTGACCCGCACTGCCTATGGAGCTCTTTTATGAGGGCGAGATATGGTGACTGGACTCCCTCTATGGACCATCAGCCATCTCGCGAGCATTCCTTCTTCTGGAAGGAGGTTTGTTGGCATGCTCCTATGATTCTGAATAATATATCGCAGATGATTGGAGATAGCTCCTCGATTGATGTTATTTAGGATACTTGGATTTCGGATATCTCACTTTCACTATGGCCTACTTTTATTAGTATTGAGGCTCCTACCAGCATGAAGGTTAAGGATCTGATCTCTCAGGATCCCTCTTCCTGGCATACTCTCACTGTGACCTGCTTATTTGGTGAGGAGCTATCTCGTCAAATTCTTTCTATTCCACTCACCCCGAGTCACTCTGCCGATGCCAGGTTATAGTAGAGATCATGTCTTTCTAGGGCCCCCACCCGGGACCTTATGAAGTTCTACAGGCCTTAGTCTCTGTGCATGATGGATACTGCGTGGATATGAAAGCTTCCTATCCATGAGTTCAACTCTTTATATGGAAGCTAGTGTGGGACTGTCTTCCTACCTATCCTCTGCTCTCTGAGAGGGGACAACCCATTCAGGTGACTTGCCCATTATGCGGTCAGATGGAGGAGACTACTGACCATGCCATTTTTATTTGCTCCAGAGCGAGATGGATCTGACAGCTGATGGGTTACTACTGTAGAGTGGATGACATGGGTTCTCCGCGCTCCCCTTTCTTAGATGATCTTTGGAGGGACACCCAACAGAACGATGGCCTTTGGGCTGCTACAGCCTACCAGATATGGTTGTCGAGGAACCTGCTTATCTTCACGGATGATATTATATCTTCCCACAAGATTGTGCGGAAAGTTAGATCTCAAACAGCGGAATTTGCTCTTCATCGTAATGTGGTTAGTTCTGACACCTCTGGCCACTAGGGATCCCCTGCTACTTCCGCAGCAAACCGGCATATGGTTTTCATCTCTTGGGAGCTCCCCTTCAAGGTTTGTCATAATTAACTTCAATGGGAGTGTTTGGGAAAGATTAGTAGGTCCAGCTTTCATTATCTGTAGGACTGATGGAACCCTACTGGCGGTGGGTGGTTTTGGTATTCTTGACTTCTCAGTCCTTATGACTGAGCTTTATGCAGCTTAGGCCGGCATTTCCTATACTACTCGGATTCTTCATGCTCATAACCTTCTCATTAAGGAGGATTTTATGACTATCATCTCATGGCTTCGAAAGAAAAACTACTCTCAAGTCCCTACCAATCCGCTGCTCCACGACACTTGGTTTATCCTCCGAGAGGTCTACATAGTCCAGATCCGCCATGTCTACCGTGAAGCTAATTCTGCGGCTGATTGGATGGTGGCTTCTATGGCTCATCATGCTAGATTTTGGATTTGGAGTCAGGGTAATCTTTGTTCCCCTGTTCTTAAACAAATATTGTATTCTGATCTATTTGGGTTGACTCGCACTAGATTAGTGTGATCACCCATTTGTATCAAAAAAAAATCGAATGATAGTATTTACATGGAGCACCCACGTCGTATAAGTGTGTAAATTTTTGCTACAATTGAAATAAGCGCCACCCAATAATATAAAATAAATACTACTATTAAAAGGAAAAAAATTATATATTTAAATTAATAATAATAATAAGTGAAGAATCTATTCTTAACTTATCCTTCTTCTTTTCCAATCTCTTCTCACATCTTTTAGGCTCACATACATCTAATAAAATTAGAATATATTTTCTAACCCTTTATCCTTTCCACATGGTCTCATTGATAATGCCTTAAGGTAAGGATTATATGACTTTGTACATCAGCTTTTGTAAAGGTTCATATGAATTAATCCTTATCAAAAGTTTATCAGAATTAAAAATTAATTCTTACAATTAAATGATAAATGTTAAGATTGAAAACTAATTCTAATTTTAAAAAAATTCATAATAATTTTTAACAAATAAGTAAATGGATACATATAGAGAGAGTTAGAGTTGATTATACTTGCATATAACAAGCTTCATATTTAATTATTTTTTTGACCTTTGATCTATATGAATTTTGAAATTATCTTATTTTTTTATTTTTAAAATTCATGATCCTTATTTATGGATGAAAAGGATAACTAAACCTGTGTATCTTTTTCACTTTGGAATTCATATCTGAATTTTAAATTGACTACATGCTAATTGATGATGCTTGACCATCTTGAGCTGACATTTTTGAGCATCAATGGATGTGCCATTAATTTGCTGAAGAAACTTTACCTCGGCATCGAGATATGCAAGAAGTGCCGAAGGCCGAATATTTCGGCGGAAACCCTTCGATGCTCAAGTTAGTGATCAGAATCATAGCCGTGAGCTTGAAAAAGCTCAAGAGAGAGAGTTAAAGATAAAAGATACTTGTTTGAGAGCTTGAGTGTTCATACCTCGGTCAGGGGTCCCTTTTACTCATTTTATTAATGCTTAGGGTCTGTGTTACTTGCTTCGGAAGCTTTGGAATCTCATGATGAACCACGACTTTGTTTGATGAAATGTCAGAATTATTAAGATTTTTTCATCTGAATTGGATGATTGGTACTTTGTAGTAGATGATCACCTTTGGGGTTCATCTGGCCAGAGTTCTTAAAACTTCATGATAGATGATGACTTTTTAGACTTATCTGATCAGAGTCATTAATGCTTCATGATGGATTATGACTTCTTAGGCTTGTGCCCAAACCGATGAAATTTATCTTATTAGACATATATGAATCAAAGATGGTTAATAGGTCCGGTCTTATCAGAAATGAAGGCTTGCTTGGGAAGCTGAAGTTAATCTTGGAAATAAGATAAGATAAGGCCTGAGGCCGCCTAGGAGCTGGAGCCGTCTAGGAGACGCTTATGAGTTGAGGCTGGTTATGAACTGGAGCCGCCTAGAAGCCGCTTATGAGCTAGGGTCACTTATGAACTGGGGCCGCCTAGGAACCGGAGCTGCATAGGAGCCGCTTATGAGTTGGGACCGCCTTGGGACCGCTTATGAACTGGGGCCGCCTAGGAGCCGCTGGCATCTAAACAGTTTCGCCATTGAGTAATTTTGGCCGTTAACTTGCACGTGGCTATTACCAGCCACATCACTAATATAACTAAATCTAACTCCCTTTATATATATATATATATATATGAACAGTTTTTTAACCTGCTTATCAAATAAAATTTTAATATCTATTTAATATTTCGACCAAAGACTTTCAAATTTCAAAGCATGCTTCTGGGTTCTAAACTAAATCATGGAATACTAAATTCCATAAAACCCATAAAAGTTGTACCTAAGTAAAAATTTTCTACAGAAGCTTGCTAGCCGCAAGCACTTTAGATGGAACCTTTAAGAGAATAATCCAAACAAAGGTACCATAATATTTAAAACTGGATAGACGATGATTGGGCCCAATACTAAACGGAAACTCGACAGCCATTTTGGGCCTCTCAGGCCAGACATGGCAGGCTTAAAGAAGGGCAGTCCTATTCGCGGGAATTTCATATGGTGGACCCAGGTCATATTAGACTATAAAATATACAAGATGTTAATGAGATAAAAAAGACTTTGTACACTATATTTGGTGCAGTAAGTTTTACATGGACCGCATCATCCTTCCTTATTGGTCCACATGCATATGACACCTATTAAAAAATGTTAAGATAGCTTTACGACATTCCGAGGAAAAAAATTACGGTACTTCAGTTTTAAACTTACGACACTGTATTTCTAAAATTAAGACACCCGTTCAGAAAAAAAAAAAAAATTACGACACCCCAGTTGTAAACTTACGATACCGTAGCTATAAAATTATGAGACCCATTCAGAAAATGTGTCTGTACATAAATTCCAAAAAAAAAAGCTGAATGGGTATTAATGCGCGTATTTTAGATGATACCCCAGTTTTAAACTTATGACACCGTAATTATAAAATTAAGACACCCATTAAGAAAGTTAACATCCCAGTTGTAAATTTATGACACCGTAGTTATAAAATTATGACACTCATTCAGAAAATGTGTCTGTACAAAAATTTTAAAAGAAAAGTTGAACGAATATTAATGCACAACTTTTTTTTTGGAATTTGTGTATAGACATGTTTTCTGAGTGAGTGTCGTAATTTTATAAGTACGGTATTATAAATTTACAACTAGGATATCGTAATATTTTTTTTTTGTTTTCTGAATGGGTGCCTTAATTTTATAACTACGGTGTCGTAAGTTTAAAACTAAGGCGTCGTAATTTGTTTTACTTTCTGAATGAGTGTCTTAATTTTATAACTATGGTGTCATAAGTTTAAAACTGGAGTGTCGTAATTTTTTTTCTCAAGATATCATAAAGCTGTCTTAATATTTTTAATGGGTGTCGTATGTATGTGGACCAATAAAAATGGATGGTATAACCTACGTAAGACTTGCTGCACCGGATGCGATGTACAAAGTCTTTTTCTAGTGAGATTAATAACTTCATTAGCTGAGGGGAACAGATATAGAGATATTGCAGCAGAAAAACTATGCCACAATGCAAAATATTATCAAACCCAAACGTATCAAGTGATCAAATATCGAACAAAAATAAAGTGCCAGCACTGATTTTCAACTGCATCAGCACTACAGTTTGACAAAGTTTTTAGGCCGATTATTACTGGGATTAAACTTATCCAAGTGTCGGTACCATCTCTAAGCTCTATTGGCAACCAAAGTTACACATATGGTCTTCCACATCTCCCCATCCCCGTCATTTTTTTTCTTTTCCTTCCTTTCTCTTTTCTAGATTGAGCAAAGACAGAAGTGTGGTTTCCAAGGATGGCCATTCTAGTGGCTGGCTTTAAAATCCAGGCTTTCGCCACCCTTTCTCTAAACTTGAGCTTTACTCTTTCCTCTTGGTCCTTTTTATTAAATTCTGTATGATTATTAGTTTACCATCAACTTATAAGCTCGATTCTTCTCCTCTCTCCTAGGAGGGGGGAAACACAGATGAGCGTCAAAGCCAGCACCGGAAAATTCCATTATTGCTCAACACAACCTTCAAATCAGCTCTTCCAAAGCCCCTTCAACGTAAGAAAATATTTTTGTACATCGCTTTTCATGCAGAATGATCTGCACCAAACATATTAATCTATTCATGCATGGACTCGTGCCAGAGAGTCTGCTTATAAGTTTCAAACCGCAGATATTTAGGTTTATGCATGAATAAATCATCGCATCCAATATAAATCATCAAGCAACGTAGAAAAACTTTTTATCCATGAAATTTGTGCACTTTGGCCAGCTGCAACTCCGGCGAGCCAATGAGAAGGCCCATTTTGTGCATTTACAAAATAGACTCCCCATGAACGTACTATTTACTACATGGCACGTAAATTAAGTTAGAAGTGAAGCTATAAGAATACTAATGTAAATAAAGAATATAACAATGCTTGCTTATTAATTGATCTGATTTTGCGCTATATATTAGATCAAACCTATTTAAAAATGACTTATGAACTACTCTCGTTACATAAGCACCAGAAAGCGAATATAGGTGTGCAAATGCGATACATGTTCCAACAGTCATGCAGGTAAACTCCCAATTTAGATTGGTCAGGAAAATTGCTCAAAAAGGGCTCTTTAACTTGGCAGCTTCATATATATCCTCGCCACTTGCGTAATTTATTTATTGCTAATAGCATCCAACTGTTCCTAATGGGCTTGGTTCATAATAAGACACATCATAACGACTTTCTTACAGATTATAGTTTAGGGTCACCCTTTTTTGTGAGGGTACTTCTAAGAGGTGGTTTAGTTCATATTCTTACATGTAATTGAGTCACATCAATTAGATCTAAATTGAAGTCAACCAGAGAATGAAATCTTAATGTAGGACCAACCTAGAAGTGAATTATTAGCCTATGTGGGGTCAGAGTGGGTGAGATTTTGGTTGTACCTCAGTCCACCAGGCCCACCCCACCGAACCTCGTTCCAAGCCAAATCAAACGGTGGTTGGGGATTAATTTAATCAGTGATCAAGACAAAACATTTATCCAGCAAGAATCACCGACCGACCACCAGAAGGAATTTGCTCCCAAGGCGATAGGAACCAAAAAGGTCCATAATTAAAGAACCAAATCACTTCGCAATTCGTGGCTTTAGCCGACAATTGGAGGCACTTTCACCTCACCTTACTGCCAAAAAAAAGGCCGAGTTTTACTGCAGTACTCCACACTTAACCATGACACGAAGCCCACCATGGCCTAGTGATTCGAACTGGACCAACAGTAAAGTGGGGTGAAGTACAGGACAAGGATTGCTGGACTCCACGGGCACGTGATGATGGGCTAAAAGATATGAAGGCTGCCATCCAATTAGGCCGTGCCACGGTGGGGACTAGTACTAGTTTGGTACAGTGGTTGCAGGGGAACACCGATGCGGGCTAAGGCTTGGATGCCAGGTTGGTCGGCACCCAATGCCATCCTTTTCGTATGGGTGGGTTCGTTATTGTTTGATGGCGATGCACAGGTTTTACGAATGGGGGATGAAGCGAATTTGGCACAAATAATTCATGCTTGGGAAAAAGTACGGTCACATGCGTGGTTGTCGGCGTCTTGAAGGTGGGACTTTCTTTTTAGCTTCTGGTGGGAGAGGAGTTGAGCAATGCTGCCATAATTAAATTCAGAAACCTTGCTTGTGGAAGTCACTAAACTAATGTACGTAGATGCTTTACTATTGAGTTCATGTGGCTCAGTTGGTATTTAAATTGCCAACATGAAGGATCATTGATTCATTGACATTGTGCCAGAGTGGATTGAGTATTTTCCTCGAGTGAAAATTCTTGTTTACTGTATCATTTTGCTTTCATGCACAGTGTTGTTGCCTGCTCATTGTTTAAACTTGGGAACAGTTGGTAGGTCTCTGTCTGCTTTTTTTCCTATATCCTGATGCGAAAGGCTTGTGCACTATTGTTTCCTTTTGCGTATGGCTTGTTCTTGTTATCTCTTTATCAAAGCCTATTTGTATCTATCCACTTGCCTTTACGATACTACTCCCATTTTTTTTATGGATGCAGAAGACATGAACATGATCATTAAATTATGTAATTGATGAACTAAATTGTAATGAGATCGGACAATAGTTTTCCTTTCTCCTTTCGTTTGAATAACAAATGCTAGCTAGTACTAGCTACTTAAGTTCAAAAGAAATTCAGCAAGCCGAAGTGTTTGTTTGCATTGGACGATGGGGTGTAGCTTAAAGCCAAAGTTATACTAGTTTAAAGTTGGGTTCATGCTTTGAGATGGTAAAGGAGTGGAAAGTTTTATAAACCAGGTAGCACTCCCCTAAGAATAGTATATATACCACTACAACCACGAGAGGATTAGGTGTACCCAACATGCCAACTAGGTATTGTCGATGCCTTAATTATAAAGATTCAACTTCCATCTAAAAATAATATGAATATTGTAGTTTAGCACGCAAAATGAATAGATCTCACTCAATGGAAAATCAATAAAATATTAAAGTAAAATAAGGGAGCAACTCCTTGCCCATTTCTCTCAGACTTAATAATATTTAGACTTGATTCAAAGTATAATGGATCTTAATCTAGATCCAACCCATCTGCATACCTTGAACTGTTTTGAAATAAAATGCCAGCCCATTTTCCAAAACCCTTGACCTGACTCGATGCAACCAGACTTATTTAGTTGCAGCCTGGCACAGAAGCTGGCAGCTCAAGAGAAAGAAGGTGGCAGTGGCCCACTCTCCTGAGCTAAAGCCGACATGAGGTAAAGAGAAGATTGCACACATCCCATGTGATGCCTTCTCCCCATGCACGTGGTCTCACGCCATGCTCCCTCTGGCCTCTGCCTCATCCTGAGAGAGAAGTGGTGAGTGGTTTCCAAGGTACAGCGTAGAAGAAAATCATTGAATGCTAGGAGCCTGAACAAAGAATCCTCGTGAAAAGAAGAGAAAAACCTGCATTGTCTAAACTCTGAAAAAAAAAAAAAAGGGGGCCAACCTCGGGATCCACGATTGGATGCGTAAAGTATTTAAAACTTGTTCATTACTTCGTAGATTACTTGGTACCCTTGAATAGCTTTCTATATGCAATTTTATTGCTGTTAATTGTGCTTGTCATTATTATTTTTTTATTTTTATTGGTGACAAAGAGATGAAAAAATAAAAGACGGCCAGAGAGGTGAGCAGGATGCGTTTGGAGTTCTGACCACGTGGAGTAGAAGGAAGGGTTGGTTGGCTGGCCATTATTGGGAGCATGGTCTTCTTCCCATCCTGCGAACACTGTTTACCCCTCAACTCGTGCTGCAGTACGGTTATTAATTAATTAATCAATCAATGTCCCATGGCGTGTTTGTATTTCTTTTTGTATTGGAGGTTGGGGAGTGCTTGTAACCGAGAAAGCGAGGTTTCTTAAATGCAGTCACAACTGCTAGAGTCCTAGGGACATTTTCTCCCTTAACTGGTTTCTTGTTTGGCTGTCTATTGTTGTCTTTATATCCAAATATATGTGCTATTTCTCTTGTAAATAATTTTATGTCATTTGATTGATACCCTGCTCTCATAGTAAGCAAGCTTTGTGGACTTGTAATTTGCAAGGCATCAAGATATATAAAGCAATTTGAGCTGGAGAGATTCATTTCACAAAAAATATGCAATTTAACAATAGAAAAGTTGCATTCTAATCCTGACTTGCTTAAGTAATTATGGTATCAACCCCCCCCCCCCCAAACTTATTTTTTCAAAAAAAAAAAAAAAGCTCCATGTTACATAGCAAAAGGAATTATTATACTTCAAGAGATTGATAAAATAAATGGTTGGCGCAAAGCATCAACATCATCTTTTGAACTCAAAGTATTGATAAGATAATTTTTAAAACATCAGACATGTAAAGTGGTTGATGTTATGAAAAAAAATATGACAGAATTCAGCATATTTACAAGATTAAAAAAAAAAAAAGCAAAACAATGGATCAACCAACATGTTTTCCCTTTACAATGTTGTAACATAATAAAGGTCATTAACAAATTAACGTACTTTGCACTATTAGATTATGCTGAGGAACGAAGAGAAAAAAGTAAAGCAATCATGTGGGCAAAATCGAGGTCTGAGATTTCGGCCCCCTTGGCCCCACGATACCATCTCTTCCTTGTAGAACAGGCTATCAAATTCCCTGCCTCGGCCCCGCGCAGAGGGGCACTTGAGCCAATTTGAGGCAGTAGTTCTAACGCTATCCATCAATCGAAAGTATAGTTCGTTGAGTAGCCCGCATGGCAACGCAAGTCTCTTCCTCTCCTACTACTGAGTTGGGGGGTCTTTTCCTACCTTCACCCCAAAGAGAATAAAGAGGTGAGAGGAGCAGGAGGCTTCAAAAAGCTGAAGTCTTTGCAGAGAAAAATCGGATCTCTCTCTCTCTCTCTCTCTCTCTCTCCCTTCTTTTGTGCCACCCAAGCTTCTCGCTTCTGGAATTCGCTGGCTGTACTTGTTACAGAAGAAAATCCAGGTCCTACTGCTAAATTGGAGCAGTGCTTGGCCATAATTTCGCCGTTTCTCTTTATTTTCGCTGTTGTTTTCTGCTAAAGATGATGGTTTTGTGGACATTTTGAGATGGGGAGCAAGGGAAGGAGGGGTTCAGGGGCTGTGGCTGTGGTGGGATAAAGAGAGGAGAAGAAGAAGAGAGCAGTAGTGATGAGTTTCAAGAGCAGAGGAGGAGGGATAGGGGGAGGCGGAGGAGAGGTTTGTTCGAGGGGGATGGTGTCGAAAAAATGGACCTTTTTGTTTTGTCTTGGAAGCTTCTGCATCGGTCTCCTCTTCACGAACAGGTGCCACTTCTCCATCTACTTCTTCCCATCTGAGCTTGTTACTGTTACGAAATTCTTCTCTCTGGTTTAGAAGGGTGCTTCTTTGATTTGAATTTTGTTTGTTTGAGCGTTTTCAGCCGGTTTCCTTGTTGGGTGTTGCTAATATTTTAGAAGTTCTGGCGTGGGAACGATTTTTTAATTTCATTTGATTCGTCAGTTTCAATTTTTGATATAAAAATTGGGACAAATCTTTTATTTTGTTATATGCCTTCTAGATTCATAAATAGTTGCATGGTTATGAGAATTTTGTTCTATGCCTTTTCCGTATAAAATTGAGAATTTTGGTTTTTTTTGGATGATTTGATGTGACAAAAGGTCTTGCGTCACTTCTAATATATCTCTACTGCTTCTACCACCACCAAAAAAAAAAAAAAAAGGGTGGTGGGGGGAAGAGAGGAATCTTGAGAACGGGATTAATGGTTATTTTGTAACAAAAGGGCTTCTTTGTTTGTATATATTGAACAATAGTTATTTTGCTTTCTGGAAGGTGTTTTTGCTTTGCAATGATTTAGAATAACAATTTGCATTTATTAAATTGCGATGTGAATGTAAAAGGGCTGCGTTGCTTTGATCTGTTGTCCATTTGGCAAATGATGGCTTCATTTTCTTTTTGCTTATTAAACATCTTAGCATCACTGATTTGTATTGCAATGCATAATGGGTCTTTGATATTATACCCTGTTTTTTTCCTCCCTTAGTAGAGTATAAGTCATATATTAATCTTGAATATGGTAACAGAATGTGGACGATGCCTGAAGCAAACGACATTATCCGGCCAACTGGAACTGAAGATAATAAGATGAACCTAGTCACAGGAGATTGTAGTCTAAAGACTGTGAGTACATTAACCTACATGCCAGTATTGTTGGTTCAAATTTGCTTCTGATGGGAGCATGCAGTCGAATATAAACCATAGTTTGTGATTTTATTATGCTTATACTACAGGGACTTCACTAACATTGCCAAATATCAATTATTATTATCTTATAGCATTCCAATTACACATTTGGCCTGATTATACCATCTTGAGTTTTGTTACTTGGTTGTGTATTTGAATTGTGACGGCTTATGGATTGTGCCTCTTTTTTGCCCCTTCATGTCTGTCAGATTAGTGAAAGGTGGCAGTCCAAAAACAATGTAGGGGCAGTTTCAAAGACACATCATGATATACAGTAAGTTTGACCAGCATATACTTTAGTTAGGCTTTACTAATTTTATGTTTAAATTGGGTTTTTAACAGTCTATTTCACAACAAATGACATAATTTGTTTCAATATAATAAGTAATAAATCCTCTTGGAATGCAGGACACTTGATAAAACAATATCAAACTTAGAAATGGAATTAGCAGCTGCAAGGGCGGTGCAAGAGTCTCTTCTCAATGGTTCTCCAACATCAGAAAATGTAGTTGCAGATGAATCTACTGGAAGGCAGAAATTTTTTATGGTTGTAGGAATTAATACTGCATTTAGCAGTCGTAAGCGAAGAGATTCTGTTCGTGCAACTTGGATGCCTCAAGGTTCACAGTTTTACCTGCATTTCTTTTCGTTCTTACATTATTGATGTGTTATTGGTATTTTGTATCTGATGATCAAATACCAATTTCCTTGAATAACATAAATAGGTGAAAAAAGAAAGAAGCTGGAGGAAGAGAAGGGTATCATCATTCGCTTTGTAATTGGTCACAGGTGTGTATCAGTGAACACTAATTTTGTCATGGACATACAGTTGACATTCTAGGCTCTCTTTCTCCTCAGAGCACCATGTTACTTACTTTTTGTGTGGGGGAGCATGTAGACTTGTCTATTTATGGATGTATAATGGAACATGTAGATATTCTTCTCCACTTTTTCTCTGATTATCATAAGTTTCTTTGATCCCAGTGCAACATCAGGTGGCATATTGGATAAGGCCATTGAAGCGGAAGATAGAAAGCATAGGGACTTCATGAGGCTGGTGAGATTCGTTCTTACTATTTTTCCTTACAGGAACACACTCTGTTGCAAGTTGCAACAATTCTTCTGTGATTGATATTTGGTGAATGGTTGTACAATAATATGCTCACATTTGCAATGAGACCTGTCCTTATATACAGAAAAACAATAGTCTTTATCAACTTTTATTTATTTTTCAGGACCATGTTGAAGGATATCTTGAACTATCAGCCAAAACCAGAATATATTTTGCTACTGCTGTTGCTACATGGGATGCAGATTTCTACATCAAAGTCGATGATGATATACATGTAAATATAGGTGAACAACTTTTATGTTACTCACTTCCTGGTCTTTGTTTAACAATGGCCTATCTTTTTGTACCATCTTGCCTGTGATGTTTTGTGGTCGTGAATCATGCTCATAGGTCATTATGATGGTAATTTGCTTTCTGAATTGTCTGGTCCTGAGTCTGGATCGGAAAGATACCTGTTACCTCCATAGTTATGAGCTAAGGGCTCTGAGAACAAGCTCTAGAGGTCACTCAATACCTCTGTTTCAACTTTTTAACAGTACACAATAGACAATCGCATTAATTTGACTTAGTTTTACAATAGAATGAGTTTGGCTCCAGTTTGACAATGGTATAATATGGTTATCTTGTTTGATGCTTCCACATAATATGCCAAAGCAGATACCTAAGCTTGGTCGGTTATTCAAACTGTGCACACCAATCAATTCAATAGTTACCAATGTCTAATTGTTCAGTTCAAAGGGTTTAAGTTATTATTGCTAGGGAGATGTGATTTCCGATTGTCATGAAAAATCGGCTTGTTTTCTTCTGAGGCTGCCCTTTACTCTCAAAAGTACTGCTTACAATTTTGGTACTTATTTGAAGATCTAGTGAGCCTTTTGTATGACATAATACTTTTTTGATTGTTATTATGTGGTTATATTGAATCTCCTATCTCCACACCATTGCAGCAACTCTTGGAGCTACATTGGTTAGGCACCGTTCAAAGCCTAGGGTATATATTGGATGCATGAAATCTGGTCCTGTCCTGGCTCAAAAGTAAGCATTCCTTAAAAGTTGATATAATTAACTAGCAAGCAGTGGTTCAAAATGCTAATTTTTGATACGTGCCATTGTCACGGGACAGGGGTGTGAGATATCATGAACCTGAGTATTGGAAATTTGGAGAGGAAGGAAACAAGTATTTCCGACATGCTACTGGTCAGATATATGCCATTTCAAAAGATTTGGCTACCTACATATCCATTAACCAGTAAGTCATATTTTACCTGGAATTTTAGCTTTATATATTTTGAACCATTATCTTTTGCAGGCATATATCTTATTACTGATATATCAGTTTTACATATGTATGAGTTTTTTGTCTACTCATATGAGGTCAGACTTTTGAAGGAAACAAATTGGTTGCATTCATTTCAGGCATGTGCTTCATAAATATGCAAATGAGGATGTTTCTTTAGGAGCTTGGTTTATTGGGTTAGATGTAGAACATATTGATGACCGCAGACTATGTTGTGGTACCCCGCCAGGTAATTTTTTTCTTTTCTATAAAAACATGTCTTTGGACTTTTATTTGTTAAAACTTCGTACTAATTTTTAATGTTGGTATGCATATTGTTGTCTTTTCACCAAGTTGTAGGAGCAATTCTTATTTTACAAGTGATTTGTTATCATGCTTGTTGCTTTTTCTACTTCATATTAATGCATGTTATAGAAAAAATGGCAGAAAATATAAATATAAATTGAAATTTATTAATAAAACAAAGAAACAAAATAATAAAAAATAAATCGAATACTTAGGGCTAGTTTGGGAGAAGAGTTTTGTAGGAAAAGAAGAGAAAAGTAAACGAAGGATATCGGGATACTCCAATTTGAGTTTTTTAAGTGCGAAAGGAAGGATTATAAAGGTTTCCAATACTTTCCCAAACCTCTTAACAGCAACAATTTTTAACTCCTCGAATCTGAGAGTTTTGCAAGGATTACTTTACTTTTCTTCATTTAACTAAATAAGGATAAGATACAAACCCTCCTTTTTCTTCTATATTTTATGAGACTTGCAAAGAACTGAAGGGTTTCAATCCCACCTTTACCTTCTTTTCTTTTCTTCTCTAATTCCCAAATATAGTGTTAAAATTGATTATAAAGAAAAGTTAATAAATAAAGTAAAAAAATAAGTATAAGTAAAAATGTAAAAAGTTGGCAGGTTTTTATATTTAAATTACTTTTTACATTTAAATTATAATTGGTAAGTCCTTTATTTTATTCTCCAAAATCTAGATAGGCATTAAAAGTAAAAATGGCTTGGAAGTCTAGACATGGCATGATTTTGAGAAGATCAAAGACTGTCTTTATTAGGTGCATTGCCAAGAGTGAGAGGAAAGGGAGAAGATCTACTCAAAAAGGAAGAGAGAAATTCTCAGGGAGAGAGAAATAAGCGAGATTTCCTTTTCCTTATTTTGTGCAAAATAGAGTATATATGTATTTAGAAATAAGGTGTTAACATATGGAACCTACAAGCGATATTCTAAAATTCAAAACTCCCTTTTTATTATGTATGGATTTATCATACCGGAATGCCTTGTGTAGTCAGATGGATTATCATATGAGAATGCTGAGCTAAAAACTCATGATGGATGGGCCCATGAATACTTAAAACACCTCTAGTGTTGAGGGTGTTGAGGCATCAAAGTGTAAGAGAGATCATGGACTTTGATACCATGATAATGTTTGATTTAGAAACTCAGGATAATAGGTGGATGGACCCATAAGTTCTTAAACACCAAAAGGGTCCCAACCACTGTCATTGTAGGACTATTCCTCAACAATAATATCCGTTTAAAATTTATTGCTGCTATACCTACATGTAGTCATTTACGCCCTTTAGCTTGTGTGATGATGTGCCTTCATGTAGTTGGCAGCACACAAGAATGTCCATTAAGTGTGCCAATTTTTGCACAAAAATATCATTTTCAAGACCCTTTTTATTAGTTTTTTACTTTAAAATTTCCTTAGACCTTAATGGACAAGGATATTGATATCTTACTTTGCCATTTCATATTAACAATAGCATTAAATGTCTAAGTTAGGACATATTTGAGGTGGATGAGTCATTTAAAAAATGGTCTTATAGCTTTTTTTTTTCCTTGTGTCCTCACTTTCCGGTGTTTATAGATTTATTAGCTTCCATTTGCATGTCTCTGCTCTTTTGATAGAATGTGTAATTAATCATTGTTTTTTCACGCACTATATGTCATCAGCAAATGATTCAGTTGTACACAGAAAAACAAAGTAGTGGGGATAATTGTTGAATCTGTATATTGGAACAACCTCTAAGATTTTGAAAAAAATAAAGTTTGTAATTTAAACCAAAATGAACCACAATGAATACAAATTTGTGTGGTGTTACATATAAACCCAAGGCTGGTCCAAGGTGCGGTCAAGGCACGCATACATATATCAGATAAGTTAATTATGATTAAGAATGAATCACTAGATGAAGACATAATTGCAGATGAAGCAAATATATGCTTGTATAGTGTTTTTGTTATTATTCAAGGAATCATATAGATATCCAAGGCTGTGATGGTTTTGTCTATCTTTATTTACCAAGTGCAGCTGTAAAATTATTTGCTTTGTAGACTCTATCATGCCTCTTAGCGTTAGTGTCACCACGATCTTGCCTCTTATACATACCTCCAATACTTTCATACCACTGTTATCAAACTAAACATATGTTTGCTAAGCTTGTAATGCCACAGTAATATATTTTTGAGTATGCTTAGACTGAGTCCAATTCTCGGGTGATAATTTTATGCAGACTGTGAATGGAAAGCACAGGCCGGCAATATCTGTGTTGCCTCCTTTGATTGGACTTGTAGTGGTATCTGCAGGTCTGCCGAAAGGATCAAAGAGGTTCACCGCCGTTGTGGGGAAGGTGAAAATGCTCTATGGAGTGCAGTTTTCTAACTGGAGTGGCCTTTCCATGGCACTTGGAGGAGGCTCAAAAGATTGATGTTGTATGAATATGCATGTGTATGTGGTACAAGGAGTGTATAACTTGGAGGATTGAGTAAATCTCTCAAGGTAGGGGACCTTTTCCATTTTCTTGTAGAAAAGATCCCTAGAGGGAGAAAGGAAGCAGGTATATATATATACACACACATCTGAGTGAGTGAGAGAGAGAGAGAGAGAGAGGCAGGCAGTTGTCTCCCCACCCCCACATTCTTTAAAATTGCGTGGATGACCATTTAATTTGTATCTTACAACTCTTGTTAATGGCTTCCAGAAACATAATAATTACACTAATTGTCTACTGCATTTGATGAACATAGAGGTCCCTCTGCTGGACTAGCATATTCTTTTCCTTCCTAAGTTGCGGGGTACTGTGGTAATGGAATCATGGGTGAACTCTAAGCATACCTAAAGAATGCATAAATGCAGGCATGTTCATTTTCTTTTCTTTTACGATCTTTTCTTTTGTTTCCAGTACAACTATACAAGCAGGGTCTCAATTTATAGGAAAACTGATGGTTTCATCCTTTGGAAAAATGGAACGATCTTCTAACTTCTAAGACATTGATATCTATTATGTTGTTGGATATTGTCATCTTGGATAAAAGATTTTAGTGCATCAATGTTAATACGCCACATTGGACAATTCCGAAACCCACAAAATCTCACTGACATGTGGAAACTATGTTTTATTTGGACTTGGCTGTTAACCATAGGATGGGTTGGGTTTTGTTGAGGGGTAAAATCGCTATTGCATTGATAATCATGTGAAGGGGCTAAGATCAGCCCTGGCCTCCACTTGCTACATTGTGCCCACAAAGAACGAGCTAACCAGTATGATTCGGCGGATCGAGCTACCCATAGCTCGGCTCCTCCGAGCAATCTATAGCTCGGCTCCCCCGAGCAACCCATAGCTCGACTCACGCTCCTGCAAAACCTGGTGTGGGAGAGCCCAAACTCAGTGTAACAGAATTCGAAACGAAAAATTATATCGAAACGTGGCCTAAGACCTACAATAATGGCTTAGGACCTATGCAGTCATTGGATCTCGGGCCATTAGAAATCTCTCCCAACCACCGATCCTCTAACGGATAAGATACGGATCTTACCGGTCTCATAACAGCCTGATTCGAATCATCTTCGAATCCCAACAACCTTCGAGCCTTCTAGAAGGCGCTCAAGATTCAGGTGATTGCCTATAAATAGGACACTTCCAGATTTTCTCAGGTACGCGACTCCAGGCACAGTTTCAGCATCGCTTTTTCTATCTCTTTCATTGCTCCTCCTTTTCTCCGCCATTAGCGCTCTGCTCGAGCTCCCGAGAGGCCATCCCTGGAGGGGCTCCTCAGAGAGAGCCTTCTCCTCATTTCTGTTGATCGCTAATCTCCACTGACTTGAGCATCAGAGGGTCTTCCACGGAGGGCCACCCCTAACACCTCCGCATGAGGACTTCTTTGCAGGTCCGCCCAGGAGGAAGCCCAATCAGGAGACCGATCGCACCGAATCGAAGGACAGATTTCAGCAGCAACAGATTGGTGCTAGAGGAAGGGCCCTCAAGTCCCATAAACTTGTGATCTAGGAGATAAGGGTCTCGATCTTGAAGAGAACCCCTCCAATGGCCAATCGAAGAAAGGCTACTTCCAAAGCCCGGGACCAGGTCGCCTCCCAGAGACCCAATCCGATGAGTATCGTGGCGCCGCCGCCGTCACTAGCTGAGACTCCATCGCCACCGGCTGTCCTAGTGACCCAGGACCAGTTCGCCACACTGGTCTAGTAGGTCCAAGCCCTGACCCATCTCATTCAGGAGCGCCTTGCAGCCCTCCATCCAGTTACAGTTGCCCCTATTCCATGCCTCCCTGAGAAGGCCGCAGCTCCTTTTTCTCTAGCCACCTCTTCTTCTGGTCCGCATGGAGCCGCGAACCCCCCACACCGACCCAAGGAGGTCAGACCAGTCCCGCAAGGGGGCTACGACAAGGATCTCCCCAAATCTCAGCGGGCTCGGTCCCTCTCTCCGGAGTTCTCTCGCCATGATTCGATGCCATCTCCGTGCTCCTCGTCTGGTCCCTCCTCTTATGCCTGAAGAGGAGATCCACCGACAGATCCGAGAGATGCGCTAGGAGTTGGACGCTGCCAAGCAGGTCCATCCGTTTCAGCATAAGGCGAAGCAGGGCATGCCCTTCTCCAAGAAGATCATGAAGGAAGTGATTCCCTCCCATGTCAAGCTGCCCGCCATCGAGCCCTATCACGGATTCTTCGATCCCGACGACCACCTCAGTAGCTTCCGATCGATCATGATGTTCCATGGGGCATCAGATATGATTCTCTGCCGTGCCTTCCCCTCCACCCTTAGAGAGTCCGCTCGAACATGGTTTAACGCCTTAGAACCAAGTTCCGTTGATTCATTCGACGAGCAGAGCCACCTCTTCATCAGCCAATTCGTCAGTAGCCGCCATCACCGGCGGAGATCTGATTCCTCTCTGAGGTCAAGCAGAGAGAAGGGGAATCCTTGAAGAACTATCTCGGTCATTTTAACACGGCCATGCTGGAAGTGGATCACCTTAACCATGAGGTGGCCATGTCTGCCCTAGCAGGTGGAGTGTTAAAGGAGAGTGACTTCTACTTGGCATTGAAGGTCAGTTACCCTCTAAACCTCTCCGACATGATGGCTCTGGCGGACAAGTATGCCAGAGTCGAGGAATCGCGGAGGACTGCGCGCGCCAAGCTGGCAAGGAAGAAGGAGTCCAAGGGCTCGGATAAATACCGACATATCCGCCATCCGAGCCCACCTCGCCGCCAAAGGGTTCCTCCGTCGCCGCCAAGGAACCACACCCGGAGCCCGCCTAGGAGGTTCGATCGGAATACCCGAACTTATGAGTGGACGAACTTCACCACATCCTATGGGCCTACTGCACCATCCAGAGAGTTCCCACAGGCGAGACCCCGTTCCGGATGGCCTTCGGCGCAAAAACTATCATCCCCATGGAGATAGGACCCCCCTATCCGCGGATGCAATCACGCTCCATAGTCAAAGGGAGATCTTTCTCGCCTGGCGATCTTGTCCTCCGGAAAGCATCAGTCTCCAAACCGCTAGAGCAAGGAAAGTTGTCTTTGAACTGGGAAGGCCCCTATCAAGTAGCGAAGTCATCGGACCTGGCACCTACAAACTCCAGGATTTGAATGAGAAATCAATCCCCCGGACGTGGAGTTCGGACAATCTCCGTATATACCATCAGTAGGGTACGCTCTCTATAGACTTGCCCATTTACAACTTTGGCATCTTTTTTCAATTATCTACGGTACGACCGCTACAATCGTTTTTCCGAAAAAGTCGTAATAGAAAACAGATGCTGCTTACGCATCCATTCTCGGCACAACCGATCTATCTCCTTGAGCTATCTCCGTACCTCGCTGGGCCGAGTCTTGAACTAAATCTCCGAACCTTGGCTGGGCCGAGCAATAAATCTCCGAACCTCGGCTGGAACGAGCAACAAACCTCCGAACCTCGGCCGGGCCGAGCAACAAACCTCGAACCTCGGCCGGGCTGAGCAACAAACCTTCGAACCTCGATGGGCCGAGCAACAAAACTCCGAACCTCGGCTGGGCCGAGCAACAAAACTCCGAACCTTGGCTGGGCCGAGCAACAAAACTCCGAACCTCGGCTGGGCCGAGCAATAAATCTCTGAGGTTGAGCAATAAATCTCCGAATCTCGGCTGGGCCGAGCAATAATCTCCAAAGCTTCGGCCAAGACCCCCCGACCAAGACCGGAGTGCATAAACCTCGGCCAAAGTCGAGGAGTATTTTCTACTATTAAGAATCTCGGCCAAAGCCAAGGAACTTTTTCCACTATTAAAGCCTCGACTTAAAGCCGAAACACACGTCTCGTTATCACAAGTCCCGACCGAACCAAATAATCTCAAAGTTCTGTCCGGATTCGGGCAGCTTACAAGCACCGGCCGAGTCGGACAGCGCAAAATCCTGGCCAAAACCGAGCGATATCTCTGCGCCTTAGCCTACGCCAAGTAAGATACTATCAAAAGACTCGACGAACCGAGCGACTTCTTAAACATTCCAAGACAATGAAAGCGCCCCACGGTGCTTCGGTAGAGGTGAACAACCTCCTTCTACCCAACAATAAAGACATACAAGCTATTTCTTTCCGAAGAAACACCTGTTTCGTTCTACAAACGAGACCATGTTTACCGCGTGAGTTCATAGGACCGCCCAGGTCTCCCTTTGGCTGAACATGAACAAATGTTCTCCCTTACTGAGGACGAACATCGATCTTAGCAAAAAACAAAGCGGCGAGAACGCTACCAAAGTATGCTATGACACGGGAGCAACAACTCTCGACACAAAAAAGAAACAGGTGCTAAAAAGAAAGAACAAAACTTTCTTTATTTCATTATCAGTAAAATGAATTATAACCTCCTAAGAGGCATTACAAGTGCGTCATAGCACAGGAAATAAAGACGAGCAAATGACTCGGCTTGACTGTTGCGACCAGCTTCAGTTAATAATGATGTCTTGGCATCCGGCCCGAGATATCAGAGAAATCAGAAAGGGTGGATGAGCCTTATCCCAAGCCACCCATCCACGGAGCCCTCCGACGAGTGGGAAGAAAACCCATGGACACTGATGTCGGGGGACTCCCCCCAAATTGAGTGTGTACTACTAGTCACTGCCCAAGTCAAAAGGCAATGTACTAGCAGACAACACACCATCACCCCTCTCCTCACATGGCAAAAGATTTCCCAGGCGGATGAGCCTAGGAATCCAGATCGGGAGAGGAGGCGAGATTCACGTAAGCCATGGGGGGTACGCATGCACTTCCTACCCTGCGTCCCCCATAGCAAACCGCAAAGGACACACAGGAAGCACGTATGTGCGCTCTCCATATGGTCTCTGCGAACCTCCTGTGCGCTCTCCATATGATCTCCGAACTCCTCTCTTGAAGACGAGCTACTCTCCAGCCCCTTCATTGCCCCAACTATTCGGGGGAAGACGACTTGCCAAAGGGAAACTCAGTCCCCCTACTCTCAACCTCGGAGACATGGACGTCATGAACGCTTACACAACTCACAGAAGGGAAGGTCTTGTGGATGGCCTAACATGGCCCCTTCCTCCCCTCATTTTATAGGCAAACGAACCGGGGTTTGCTATCAAAGCAGAGAGCCTCGAGATTCGAAATGCCCTATCCATACTTCCACGTGTCCTCCCAGGGTGAAAAGAACACTCTTCGATGCGCGCCAAAATGCGTCGCCCAAGCCAAGACGCACGCCAAAAGATCTCCTCCGATTTCGAATCAAAGGCCTTAATTGCAGGGGATCGCCCACTGATCCCTAAGATGCGGGCAGAACTGGGAAATCGCCCGGCGAAAATGATGCCCTCCAATGGTGAGCAAGAGCCTGCATTGAAAAAAGTCGACATGATAAATGCACCAAGAAAGCACCGAAGCAACCTTTTGCTGGGTACAAAACCGTATTATCCATTTCGCAAAGAGAAGGCCAGTTCGCCTTGGAAAGGACAAGGCACTGGCAGAGCAATAAAAAGGCATAGAAGCCAAGGACTCCTCGAAAAAGAAAAGATGCATTGACATCCCCTACTCCGGCCCAACCGCCCGCCATGTAAACTGAGACATGGCCTAGCGCTCCAACTCAAAGTCAAGACCTCTCCTCCATACTCCAGAGTAAACCGAAGTGTCTCTTAACTCGGCAAAAGCGGATGTTTCTATTGCTCGGACCAGACTGGGATAACTATTCTCCCCTAACGCTAGCAGGGCACTCCCTGTGCTTCGGCAAAACCGAACGAGGCCTACATTCTAACCGGAATTTGTGGAATCCCCCTTTCACCTTTGCTGAAACAGGACACGCTATAAGCCCCGATCAAGGCCGAAGTGCGTAAGCCTCGGCTGGAGTCGGAGTGCATTTCCTACAAATATAAGCCCCGATCAAAGCCGGAGTGTGTCTCGTGACAACAGTCTCAATCAAAACCACGTGATGAGAACACATATATTGAAGGCAGCAGCAAATACAGAAGTTACAAAAATTTCTTCTCATTCATCACCAAAAAGGATTACAAAAGAAAACAGAAAGAAAGATACATTGACCCTCACAGGTGCCTATTATTGTCGTCGGACACCACCGAGCTCCCCCCGTAACGCGGAGTTAACTCGGCAACTCGCTGCTCAAGGGACGCCACTCCCCCTCCAGCCGGTTGTTGAGTCGGCGGAGGAGCTCGATCTCCCTTGTCGAGACGTCCAAGTATCGCTCGGCTGCCTGTGAAGCTGCTCGCGATCTGCAAGTATCGACGCCAAAAGCTCCCCGTCAATGGTCATCGTGACGCAGCTCCTATGGGACTCCCCGTGGCCTCTACCGCCACCGCCAGATGCTCCGGCAGACTGCCCCCCACCTATGGAAGCCATCTCAGTGGTTAAAAATCTTGGGAGGTTAGCTAAAGGTGGTTAACGATGGCGTACCCCCACCAGTATTTATACCACTTCGAGCAAGTATCTCGATCGCCCAAACCATCAGTCCCAGTGCCACTACCATAAAATCTCGCCACGTCATGGCCTCAGTGGCCGCTCACAGGAACGAAGAATCGCTCTCCTTTTACCGAAAAGGACAAATAAATGACAGCAGGAAATTCAACGAATCCCCTTTTCGAGACCCAACTCCCTCCGAAAGCACGCCCACATCCTCGCCTCGGGCAGGCCGAACTATCTAACTTTGGCCCTAACCGAGCTACCCTCATATCTTGGTTCTGCCCGAGCTATCCTTATACCTCGGCCTCGATCGAAATATTTACTCAAACTTGAACCAAACCGGCCTAAGGGCACGAACAAATTGCAATCTGCTCGCAGTCGGAAGAAAGCTTGAGATAAAAAGGTCGATCAGAAAGGGCAAACAAACGAAAACAAAAGGTTCGTTTACTAAGGTTGGGGATCAGACACAGCGTCTCCTACAGCAGTATCAGCGGGGGCACCGCTTGGCTCCCCCTTCTCAACACATGCCCTTCGCTAAGCGGCTCCCCTTCTTCTTCAGACATTTCTCTGCCCCTGGCAGACTCCTCTTGAGCTTCAATTTCTCTCGGGGCCTCCGGTGCCTCGGCAGAGGGCCTTTCGCCGGAAGACATCCTGCGAAGTTCGGTCGCTGGTTCAACTGGTTCGGTTGCCCCTTCATCCTCCGCCAGCTCTCCCGCAGGTAGCCCAGGCTGAACTTCAGCAGCGACAACCGTCTCTCCCACCTCGATTGAAGCAGAGACCACTCCCACCTCCGCTGCAACACCTCTAGACCGTCGGCCTCCAATGAGGGAGACCGGGCAACCCTAACCATGGGGTCCCCGAGTAAACTGACGTCGCTCCCTCACCATCATCTGGCAAAACGACAATAGGTGGGGAGAAAATTTCGGCAGCCTCCTCCGAAACCCTCGCAGTATCCTGACCTCTCCCTGCTGACGGACCTTCCTCCGACACCAAAGGACCGTGAGCCGCCACTGGAACTTTGATACTTTCATCCCACGGCGACAAGGGACGGAGATCATCGCCATCTCTCCTGATCCCCCTAGGGCGGGAACCGAAAGGGCGAGACCTTTTCTTGGCCCTATGCTTACTGCTGGGGCCGGACCTCCTGCAATGCTTGCCCAGTTCCTCTCTCATCTGATCTACGAACGCCGACCTTTCGGCTGCAGGTGCAATGTGACTCACCCGTTAGCTCGTACAAAAATCAAAGCTAAAATCGCCTTAACCTATTAGCTACAAAATAATACTTACCGCGAGGATCAACGGGGCTCAATCTAGCTACGAAAAGAGCGTCCTCTGATAGAAGGGCGCTAGCTGAAAGCACTTGACTGCTGCGCAACACGATCAGATCCCTCTTCTCCTGCTCGGATAACTCTGGATGCGCTTCCGGATCTTTTACATAACGTTCCCATACCCGAGGAAAATCCGAGCCGATATTTCCTTCGACTATGAAGAATCGCAATTTCACTCTTTTATCGATGATGGATTGTCTGAAATCATCTTGAAAGACCTCCGGGGACCAATGTAGGGCCACTCGGAGGCCTTCACAGAAACCAAGTTGTAGCACACCCTGAACATCGGGAGGGTCACAGTTACCCCAACGCGGCTGCACAGCAGATGAATCTGATAAGGTTGCGCCAGCTATTGGGAGCCACCATGGTGAAGCATATGTTGTAGAACCTCATCGCCTCCTGCACCAGCGGATGAAGAGAAAACCTGAGGCCCGCCCTCAAACTTTCCTCGTAACAGAATGCTCCATCCCCTAGTTCAAATGCCACCCTATCGTCGGCCGTCGGGAGCAACAGGGCAACATCCTGAGGAACCTTGTATAGGCGGCGTATCCGTTCCAGATCCACTAGGGTCACCTCCGAAGCCAAGTCACTCGGACTCACCATGCTTTCGATCGAAAGAGACGCTGAGCAAGGTCACCAAGAAAATAGGAGAACGAAGTTCTTCGAGGGAAAGCGAAAGAGCGCCGCAAATAGGGTTGGCGCCGCTTCAACTCCGTTTTTCCCAAAAGAAACCGCCTCAAGGAGAAGATAAGGCATCTCAGCCAAGACGTCCAAAACCGCCGCTGCAGGTGACGTAGAGATCGAGATCCCCTATGTGGTGCAACCCCATCCGTTGCACCCAAGAAACGACAGATTCACCTCGTAAAGGCAAGGCGGCCACGCAGCATTAACTAGGGCATCATTGCATGGGCTGTCAAATCCAGATCCCCCCGTTCGAATCGCGCCACCTAGGTCTATACTCCCTATGCCCGAACCTACGCTTCGAATTAGGGAGTGAGGGACATGTATTGAGGGGTAAAATCGTCATTGCATTGATAACCGTGCGAAGGGGCTAAGATCAGCCCTGGCCCCCACTTGCTACATTGTGCCCACAAAGAACGAGCTAACCAGTATGATTCAGCGAATTGAGCTATCCATAGCTCGGCTCCCCCGAGCAATCATAGCTCGGCCTCCTTAAGCAATCTATGATTCGGCAGATCGAGCTACCCATAGCTCGGCCTCCCCGAGCAATTTATAGCTCGGCTTCCCTGAGGAATCTATAGCTCGGCCTCCCCGAGCAATCTATAATTCGACGGATCGAGCTACCCATAGCTCGGCCTCCCGAGCAATTTATAGCTCGACTTTCCCGAGAAACCCATAGCTCGACTCACACCCCTGCAAAACCTGGTGTGGGAGAGCCCAAACTCAGTGTAACAGAATTCCAAACGAAAAATCATATTGAAACGTGGCCTAAGACCTACAATAATGGCCTAGGACTTACGCAGTCATTGGATTTCGGGCCATCAGAAATCTCTCCCAACCACCGATCCTCTAACGGGCAAGATACGGATCTTACCGGCCTCACAACAGCCTGATTCGAATCATCTTCGAATCCCAACAACCTTCGAGCCTTCCAGAAGGCGCTCAAGATTCAGGTGATTGCCTATAAATAGGATACTTCCATATTTTCTCAGGTATGCGACTCCAAGCACAGTTTCAGCATCGCTTTTTCTCTCTTTTACTGCTCCTCCTTTTCTCCGCCATTAGCACTCTGCTCGAGCTCCCGAGAGGCCATCCCTGGAGGGGCTCCTCAGAGAGCCTTCTCCTATTTCTGTTGATCGCTGATCTCCACTGACTTGAGTGTCGGAGGGTCTTCCGCAGAGGGCCACCCCCAACGCCTCCCACGTGAGGACTTCTTTGCAGGTCCGCCCAGGAGGAAGCCCAATTAAGGAGACCGATCATGCCCGAGTCGGAGGACAGATTTCAGCAGCAACAGGTTTGGTTTAGTTGTTCCCGAAGAGAGAAGCAGCTTAGTTATCTTCATTCAGACCAGATACATTGACAGCAGGCCATGCGAATTGGAAATTCAGTTCTTTTTCCTTCTCTTTGTTGAGCTAAAGCTTCTTCAGACCATTAGGAGTTTCGCTGAGACAAATGAAGAGATGCTACTGGAAAAGAAGAGAATTCTTAGGTTCAAGCCATGCTGAAAACGGGGCCATACTTCGTTGCTGAACACAAGCTTGGCTGCTTTGGCTGGCAAGAGCTGCTTATTATCTGGTCAAAGTAGGAGAGCTTGTCTACCTCTTTGTCTCGACATGACTCACATAACATGGCTATGGCTTTCTACCTCTGTCTCGACTTGACTCGCATAACGTGGCTTAGCTAGCAAAGGGTCCCATTTACTTCCTTGTCCCTTCTCCTCTGTTCTCAACGCAGAATAATTTTTTGATCAAGATTTTTAAATTAATCAATTATTTTCAACATATATATTTCAAAATATGTATAAAAGAAGCACCAACCGTTCAAACACATGTACTCTCCCAGGCTCTTGGTCCCACTGGCAAGATGTTATCATCTTATAGCATCAATGCTAAACTATCAGATAGTGAATGAGAAGTTTGTCTGGTCCTTTGAGCCGGTCACGTCATTGGATTCATTTTGAGCCACCTCTTGTAAAGAGGCATCCTTGAATTCGACTCCTAGTCCATGGATGGATGTGCGTAATTTGGCAACTCATCTCATTGGAAGTAAATATCACCTAAACCGACTGGTGCCTTGATTGTTGATGGAATTATATGTCCATTTCATATCAAATCAGTCAGATTCCTGGTTAGATTGTCGTTGGGTCACTAATTGCTTAACCCTGGGTTGATGATCATTGCGTTTAGAAAATATAAAGAAAAAAGACAGGCAAAAGGCTCATCAATATTTCATTATGTTTATGAAATGCATCTAGTTCAAAATTTCAGCAGTCCAATTTCAGAACTGATCCAAAATTTTCACCAAATATTTTCAACTAAACATAATGTTCAAAATTTACTGCTTAAAACTGTCTGTCTTATTATATATATAAATTTTTGAGAGAGAGAAATAAAGGATCTAGGGAAGACCCATCAGCATTATAAATATCTAAATTTATATTTCTGTGACTAGAATTTCTTGCTCCTAGCAAGAGGAGTGGAACTACTAGAAAAGCCTTCAATTTACCTCTTCCTATTTGTATATATCATGTCTATTAATCAAACATATTTTTATTAAAATTATATACCTATAATTATAAATAATAATATAATTTATTTTTAATATTTTATACTATTTAGTTTTATAAATTATTTTATTCTTATATCAAACATGGAGGTTTTGAACCACTTAGGATTAACTAGAATCCAGGTTAGTCCAAATCTTTGAAGCCTTAAACTCTATTATGTCCTTGCCTTATCATTTTGGCACCTCAAAGATTAGTTTTGAAATAATAATTTTACCTCTAATCTGACAATAATCTGTCTTAACTCACTTCAATTAGGATGAGATCTTCAAACTTTGATCAAGACCATGATGAATTTCAAGAAAAACCAAAAACTTTATGGTTAGATCAAATAAACTGATCTATATACTTCCTTCTCCAAATCCACTCCGAATTTATATTTTTAAGTTTTTTTTTAAATATATCTTCAAAAAATATGCTTTAAAAATATTTGAATGTTTAAAAAACTTATACTAGGTTATTTTTGAACCTTTTCTAGGTTACATCTACTATTAAGATGAAGAAAATTATCAGTGTTCTATTGTTTCTAAACTTTCATGTTACCAGGTTGTGACATATATCCTGATGATGTCCAGTTCTGTAGCATTTGAAGTGCTCTACTTGGCATATGAAAGTGATGGGAATGTTTCAAGAAGTGAAGTATGTAGTTCCTAAGTAAAGTTTTGTTGGAAGAAGAGGGTGTCATTAACATCTTTTTCTTTTCTTTTCTTTTCTTTTTTGAAGAAATTGATAGGGAAGAAAATTCCTCTACAAGTAAATTTTACTAAAAACATAGAAATTTACAAGCAAACTAATATTAGGAGAAAAAAGATTACAAAAGTTTTAATGGAATTTTGACCACCTCAAAAAGCAAAGGTTATCCTACAAAACGAAGCTAGCAAAAATTTTATAGAGGTTCTTTCTCCTCCACATTGGTCAGAGCTTAGAGATATTGTTAGGTAGTCATTTTAGTCTAAAACAATTGACTAGAGATTTTATTATCTATTTTGAGGAGCATTTGATGATCAAGTGATTGATAGACTCATTATTTGCTTCGCATAACATATACCCAGGGCTCACTGGTCATCTTTTCTTCTCTAAGTTATTTCCAGTGTAGCTTATTTTGAAAGGCCAGCCAAGTATTACCTATATTTTTTCTAAGGCCAACACTTTCAAATTGAGCTGCAGAAAGAGTAATTAACTTCCTAATAGTTAATGAATTTGTAGAAAGTGCCAACACTAGACTTGTCATCACTATAAAACTTCCACACCAATATATCAACTGATGTCAATGAGATGAATGATAGAGAAAAGACTCTAGAGTTGCTATATCTGCAGGAATCCTGAGGATGAAAAAGAGTTACACTATCAGATTCTTCACCGTTATATTTTACAACTCTATGTTGATGCAATGGATTTATATACTTCTTACTAGCTTGATCATATAGATGCTTGAATAGAAGGGCTAAGGGAGCTAGGCTATACAATTGTTCTCATAAAATTTGTTATTCTTTTTGTCACCTAATTTAATGGTTCTATAGTTTCGAAAGGCATGCAAATTCTTACAAATATCCTTTCAAGTACTTTTCAAACCCTCTTTTCCCACTCCATATCGAAATGTCATTGCATCTCATTTGGTGACTTTGGTTTGCTTCATGTTTTGCCTCTCATTTCAGCCTACAGGGTCTTCAGCAAGTTTAATGTCCCTTCCATGACATCTAAAGAAATTGGGTAAGAGCAAGGGTGGCCTTCATATATGACCTTTGAACCTTGTAAATTCTTAACTTAAAGTGTACGCCTCCTTTCAGTGCCATGGTTTGTGCAGTTGAACATCTCACTCCCTTTCAATGGTATGGTTTGTGTAGTTGAACATCTTATCGAAAGATTTCTTTTAGTGGCATGGTGAAAGATATGAAGAGAATAAATGGTAAAAAGTCAATTAATAATTTGCGCTTTATTGGCTTAGGAAGCCTGGCTAATATACGTTGAGCACGGTTGACTGCACACAAATGCCCACCAAAAAAAAAAAAATCAAAGACGATGCTTTTCAGCTTTTTATCCATAAAGGATTTAATATCTGGTCCCATTAGTTAGCATTTCCAATATATATTCTTTTTGACTATAATTTAGGTTAAAAAATTCCTTTAATATTTTCTTAGAAGAAATTATGTACAAGAAAAGGGCTGTAAAAAGGCTATCAAGAGATGCTGAAAATTTTTTTCAAAGATGCGTCGGTTGATGTTGATCTATCTTTCATAAGACATTCTCAGTGGTCCATAGAGAAGAAAATTTTCATGAAGACTACATGGTGGAGAGTAGATTTAGAGGAGATTAAGATTTTTTCATTTCATTCCAAATATGCTAACAAAAAGAGAAGGCTAGTTGATCTCAAGTTGGTCTCTATTAAAGGAGAATGATTCTAACTCTCTAGAAAGATTATATATGATTAAGAGATTTTGATTTTTCTGAAATACAAAAATTACTCAATAGTGTATGTTAAATTTTGGTAAAGAAGCAAAATGAAAAAAGATAAAGAAGTAGTTCTCAAAGACTCTCTATACCTAAGGTAATCAAAATTTACTATCCACTCTTTCTTGTTGGCTAAGCTCTTACCATTTTGAAACTCACCTCTCAGAGCCAATTTAAATTTTAACAAAACCATTGCTTTTTATTACATATTGTTAATATGAATTTTTTGTTGTGGTATTGCTCTAGGAAAGGAAAAAAAAAAAAGAGAACAACTAGTTGACTTCAGAATTATTAATGGTTCAGCATGCAAAATATTATAAAATTTTTATTTTTAATTTTTGATTGACAATACTTTTCTCCTAACAATTTAGAAATATAATTTGAGTTTTTGGCTTGACTTTCAAATGAGATTGGCCTCAAATGCATGCACACATTAATGATATATATATATAGAGAGAGAAATAGAAATAGACTTGATTATATTCAAAAATTAATTATATTTAAATATAACTAATTTTAAATATGATCACCTCCTCATTTTTAAATTCATACAATTCAGAAATTAAACAAATTAAAAAATGAGATAATTTTAAGATCCACGTAAATTTAAGGTGAGAAAGATGACTTTTTAAGTCCATATTTCTCTCTCTCTCTCTCTCTATATATATATATATATGTGTGTGTGTGTGTGTGTGTGTGTGTGTGTGTCTTCTCTAAGGACTACTGTTAGATACACATAATCAAAATTATATATAAAATATTGCTTAAAACGATAGAAGATATGAGAAAACACGTATCAAAAGAAAAAGGGAATGAAGTTAATATGTACATTTATTTTATTACTATTTACATTATATAATGCAGATGGTTTCATTGGTTGTGGATATTTTTATTGACCAAATGAGGTGTAGCCGTTGGATTGCCATGGCTTATCATATTTGGTTATCGAGAAACCAGATTCTTTTCACGGACGACCTTATGTCTTCCTTCAGGATTATGAGGAAAATCAGATCTTTGGTCATGGACTGTGCCCGAGTTGGTTCTGACATCTCTGGCCTCTGGGGATCCCTTGCTGCTTCGGCAGCGAACCGTCATTCGGTGTTCATCTCCTGGGATCCCCCTCCTCCAGGGTTCGTCAAAATCAATTTTGATGGTAGTGTCCGTGGCAGAGCTGCTGGTTCTGGTTTCCTCGTCCGTGGCCCTCAGGGTGAGCTTCTGGGAGCGGGAGGTTTTGGTTCTATTGACTCTTCCGTCCTGATGTCTGAGCTTTATGCGGCCTGGACGGGCATTTCTTATACTGTCAGGACTCTTCAGGCCCAGAGGGTTTTCATTGAGGGTGATTCCATGTCGGTTATTTCCTGGCTGCAGAAGGAGAATTGTCATTCTGGCCCTACTAATCCGATGCTGACGGACATTCGTTCTATCCTTTCTAAGGTCGACTATACTCAGATTCGCCACATTTATCGAGAAGCCAATTCGGCGGCGGACTGGGTAGCGTCCTTTGTGGCCCAGCATGCTGGATCGTGGTTCTGGAAGCCGAGCGATCCCTGTCCTTCTATTTTACAGCAAATTTTGTATTCGGATCTTTCTGGGCTGACTCGCACTAGGTTAGTATGATCGTCCGTTTTTTTGTACCAAAAAAAAAAATGAGGTCATTCGATGAACATCTCTCTCTAAATGCAAAAAATGCAGCTCCTTAGCATCATCTAACGAAAATATTTCAAAATAAAATAAAAATAAAAATATTACAAAAATGACGCAGAAGAGAAGCTCGCAAGTGGAAACCCGCGGTGTTACAGCGAGGACCCTTCCCTAAAATGGAAAGCACCCGGTGTTACAGCGAGGGCCCTTCCCTAAAACGGGAAGCACCCCACCAATAACTTGACCCCATTCGACGGCTGAAAAAGGAAAGGAAAAGCGGCCAAGCGCCGACCCTCAGCTGCTTCGCTCCACTATATGGGGCCCATATCCCAGAGAGGGTGCCAGAATGGGTGCAACGTACTTGGTGTGTTTCCACCCGCTTCCACCGTTCCCTACTGGCAATACAAAAAGAAGTCTCTCTCGATGGGCGTAGCCGCAGCGTTGGCTCATCCTCTTGAGCGCCACCAGTTTAGCGGCGGCGCATCGGACGAGCGGTTTCCATCTTTCGTTTCAGTGATAGAAGAAAAGGTGCTCTCTCTCTCTCTCTCTGTTCTCGTACGTTCGATTTTTTTTTTTTTTTAACCTCTTTGGCTTGGTGAGTTCCTGCGGCCTTTGAGATTGTTCATCCATTGATGTTTACTTTAGGTAGTGTTTGAAATAGGGGATAAGAGGAAATATTTAAGGGATATCCCCTTTATTTTCAAAAGCCATAACTATAAAGGATAGCAGAGAATAAAGTTAACCAAAGTGATAATCCATGGTTAACCATAGTTAACCATGAGATATTCTCTCAATTTATTCCTAGAAAATGTAGGAATAGCTGGTTATCCCTCCAAATAAGAGTAAAAAAAGGTTATCCTATGGATTTACCTTTTTGCATTTGATATGATTAATGGGATAGCCAAGGGATATCCCTAGGGATAGCCAGGGATAAACTCTATCCCGTACACTTATCCATGAATAATATTTTTCCTATCAAACACTACCTTAATGTTCATGTTTTATCATCAATCTGATATGCAGATCCTAATTCTGTATCCATCGAATGTGGATTTTTATTTTAGTTGAAATCTATCGTTTGATACGGACTTGGTTTTCTCCACTTCCAACTAGAGGTGGTTCAAGGTGAAGGGTCATCTAGTTTCGGTGACATGGAACATCCGATAAGTGACAGTTTTGACCAGAGATAAGCTTAAATTTCACAATATTTCAATAGTTAAGAAGATTCCCTTGTGTGCGCGATGACCAGAGAGAACCCAATCACTGTTTGATTCCAACATTTGATCAGATTTGTGAGCCATGATTTTTTTTCTTTTCTTTTTTCTTCACAGGAATTTTAAAAAATAGGGATTTGTCTTTTGCGAGCAGCGTATTGGAGTGGGATTTTTTGTTATTTATTTATTTGTCTTTGTTTTTAGTGCATGCATAGACTTTTTTTTTTTTTTTTTTTTTGAGGAACGGCAAATTGTTGTTTTATAGGAAGAATAGCTAGTCAGTTAAGCTTATTGTTTATATCAATGGTCTCACAAAGGCTTCTCATCGATCTAGATGATCATTACCTTTTCCTTTACCAAGTTTTATTCATGACCTGTGTGAGTCTATGCATCAAACCTGTGGATCACACTGAACGAGAATTTTCAGCGAATTCCATGCAGAGGATCATCTCAAAAATTACCAACTTACTTCTAGAACAGACCTCATGTTAAGAATGGTACCCTTGAAATTAGATGCATTTGTGCTTTTAATTTTTTAAATTAATAAAATAATATTTTTCTTTAATATTATCTCTTTTATAAAAAGATGAATGTTTATAAAAATTTAAAATATATTATAAGACTGTAATTTTAGTATAATGTATACAAGATGATTAAAATTATGCTAACATATTTAAATATATATATGATTGATCGAAGTATAGATCTTCTATCGCTAATCACTAATATGGTCTATGAACATTATGAATGTGATAATCTTATCCAGATTGTTGTGCAGAGATACTTAGTGGATGTATATATAATAAAATTATATAGCACTTGAACCAACATAATTTAAATCTTTATTTAAGTACCGTTATAAATAATTCAATCTATACCACAAGATGATCATATGTACATCGACCTTAATTCTGACTTAATCACAGATTCCTTGATCGTGTTACTGGATCTTTTAATTTGTTCGTTCAAGCCTATTTGATGTTGGGTTCAATACTTACATTTTGAAGGTTCAATAACATATTGGGCTATAAATATGATTTAAAGATATAAAATCCATGACTTTTGAAAAGAAGCTTAAAATTAGTTTTCTTAAGTATTGATTAAGGAGCTAAACAGCGTGCAATTAATGATCTGATTATAAATTAACGAATCAATGGTACTTAAGGAACAACAAGAAAAGATATATTTGGGATGAGATTTTAATGAATATGTAGGTAAACAGAAGGATGGATATAAAACGGTACATAGAAGATATGGATTTGGATATAGGAATAAAGCTAGCGTGAGCTTATTAGATTTTGCAGTGGCATATGATCTAACAATAGCAAATATTTTTTAAAAAGAGAGATAAATATTTAATAATATTTAAAAGTGGATCTAATAAAAATCAAATAGACTTTTTCTTAACTAAGAAGGTAGATAAAATAACATATAAAAATTATAAAGTTATTTCAGGAGAAAGTTTAACTTCACAACATAGAATAATGATAGAAAAAATATGGATAAAAATAAAATTTAGAGTAAAACGTAAAACTATTAATCTAAAAATTAAATGATTAAAATTGAAAGAAGAAAAATTAAAATTATTTAAAGAAAGTTAGCAAGAGAAATAAATATGAATATAAATAGTGATTTTAAATTAATATGAAAAAAGTAACTAAATGCATAAAAAACATAGTAAAAAGTTTTAGGAGAATCAAAAGGAGCAGGACTAGTAGGAAAGAAAACTTGATGGTGGAACAAGAAAATTCAAGCTGCCATCAAGCTTAAAAGAACAAACTATAAAATTTGGTAAGAGGCTAGGAATGTAGAAAGTCTTAAAAAGTATAGAGATGCAAAGAAAGAAGTTAAAAAAATGATAAGTAATGTTAAACTTAAAGCTTATAATGATTTATATAATAGATTAAATACGAAAGAAGGTGAAAAAACTATATATAAACTAGCAAAACTAAGAGAAAAAAAAATAAAAGATCTCAACTATATTAAATGTATTAAGGATGAAGATGAAAGAGTCTTAATAAAATAAGAAGAGATAAAATGATAAAAAGTTATTTTAAAAATTATTAAATAAAAATAATTTAGTAAATTTAAAGGTAGAAGGATGTAATAACCTAGGAGTAATAAATTAATATAAAATTTTTCATAGATTTAATATGCTTGAGGTTAAAAAGGCTTTGAATCAAATGAAAAAAGCAAAGGCATTAGGACCAGATGCGATCCCTATTGAGATTGGAAAGACTTAGAAGAAATTAGAGTCATATGGTTAACCAAATTATTTAACAGGATTGTAGCAACTAAAAGAATGCTAAATGATTAGAGAAAAAGCATATTAATACACATATACAAAAATAAAGGAGATATTCAAAACCGTGCAAATTATAGAAGGATTAAGCTAATGAGTCATGCAATAAAATTATGAAAGAGAGTAATAGAAAATTGATTAAGAGCTGAAACTTTGGTGTCAAATAATCAAATTGGATTTATGCCTGGAAGATCGACCATAGAAGCTATTCATTTATTAAGAAGATTAATAGAAAGGTACAGAGAAAAGGAAAAAGACCATCATATGGTCTTTATTGATTTAGAGAAAGCATATGATAGAGTACCAAAAATAATAATATGGTGGGTTTTAGAGAAAAAATGAGTTATCAAAAGGTACATAGAATTAATAAAAGATATATATGATAGAACAATAATTATTGTTAAAACAATAATAGGAGAAACTAGTGAGTTTTCAATTATTATAGGTTTACATCAAGAATCTGCCTTAAGTCTGTATCTTTTTGTATTAATTATGGATGAATTAACCAAACATATTTAAAATGATATCTCATGGTGTATGTTATTTGCAAATGATATGGTGTTGATTGATGAAACTAAATCTGAAGTAAATACTAAGCTAGAGATTTGGAAAGAGGCTTTAAAATCTAAAGGTTTTAAAATTAGTAGAACTAAAATTGAATATACGAAATGTAATTTTAGTGGGAGTAGAAATACAAATGAAGAAACAGTGAAGATTGCAAGCCAAAAGATACCAAGGAGTGAAAAATTTAGGTATTTGGGATCAAATATCCAGCAAGAAGGTGAAATGATGAAGATGTGAATCATAAAGTTAAAGCAGGATGGATTAAGTGAAGGAGTGCTTCGGGAGTATTGTATGATCGGTGCATCTCATTAAAATTTTAAAAAAAATTCTATAGAACTATATTAGGCCAGCTATGCTATATGGAATAGTGTTGGGTAATATTGAAACAACAGTGAATAAAGTAAGTGTAACAGAAATGCATATGTTAAGATGGATATATGGTAAAACTTTAAAAGATAGAATTAGAAATAAACATATAAGATAAATGATAGGAGTAGCCCTAATTGAAGATAAAATGAGAGAAAATTGATTGCGATGGTTTGGACATATACAATGTAGACCTTTCGATGTTTCAGTTAGAAAGAGTGATCTTTTAACAATTCATGGTAAGATAGAGGTAGAGGTAGACCTAAACTAATATGGACAAAAATAATTAAAGAAGATATAATAATTTGTAATTTGAATGTCGACTTGGTCCTAAATAGAGCAGAGTGAAGAAAGCAGATTCATGTAGCCAACCCCATGTAGTTTGAAAAAGGCTTAGATGAGTTGAGTTGAGTTGAGTCGAGGAACGATAAATTGCCATTTTCTAGGAAGAATAGCTAGTCTTATGGTTTATATCAATGGTCTCACAAGGGCTTCTCATCGATCTAGATGATTATTACCTTTTCTTTTACCAAGTTTTATTCATGACCTCTGCGAGTCTATCCATTGAACCTTTGGATCAGATTGAATGAGAGTTTTCAGCGGATTCCATGCAGGATCATCTAAAAAATTACCAACTTACTACCTCAGCCGTGGCCAATTCCCATCTCAATAACTACATCAACTAGGGAGTTATACCGCAGTTGCTTCAATTCTCTGTCCCATATACTAACTCTTGATTCTCTATCGCTGCTCCCTGTGCTTTACTTTCTCTGCAAACTCTTTTTCAATTTCATCTTATGGATCTCAGATGCCTTTTGTTAATATTCTTCCGGTGTCACATACAAAGGCCGAGAACAGAAGCAAGTGATTTTAGAGAGTCAAAGCTCTAAGAGAAATTTTGAATGATGAAATTAAAAGCTGGTTTCTTGAAAAAAAATCTTATAAAAGTTTTGATATTCAACTCATCCTAAATAGGGGTGACCAAATTGAACATAACATGTGGATATGACTTAAACCCAACACAAAATAAGTGGGTTTAATTGATCTTAAATGAATCCATATGTAAACATATCGATCGTATCGCATCACATATATAGACTTATCAACCTAAAAGTAATCTACTTATGATCCATTTAATTATTAATATATTAAGTGAATCATACTAAGTGAGTCAGATTATGTTTATTCATGTTAAATAGGATGTCGATTCATGTTGAGTAAGCTATATCGTATTAATTCAATGCTATTTATTTATTAAATAAATTATGTGTATGGCATCGTATTGAGTTACTCATATAATAATTGGATTGTGGTCATGTTTAGATTTTGGGTACTATTACTTAATTAACCGTATTGTATTCGTGTCAAGCAATATATTATTACTTTAGCTTCGAAATAATAAAAATTGTCCAACCGGTTTTGAAGTTTGCTAGTCTATGATGCATGTTGTAGACTGCCGGAAACAAACTGATCGAGAATGCTGTAAATGGTCTCTAAGTTTTTCAGAGAGCATGGGGTATGGGAAAGAGGCACCGAGTTGGGCAGATCAGTGGGGCACGAGTGGGGCCGTGTTCGATGGAAGCGACGATGAGAGCAAGGCCAAAGGCAATGAGAAGAAGACGGCCAATGTGAAGGCTATAGCTTCGGCAAGCCTGGACAGGGCCAAAGCTACCGCCACTGTGGGAGCGCAGAAGGTCAAGAGCGGGACAAGCATGGGCATCAAGTGGGTCAAGACGCAGTTCCAGAAGAGAATCACCAAGTGACCGAGTGATCTCTGTGTGTGTGTGTGTGTGTGTAAAGCCCTCGATGGCGACGATGTCCTCCGAGTTTGTCTTCACTTGACAGTCTGAAACTTCCATTCCTTCATAATTTGATGCTCATTTCTGAAACCTTCTTTGTTTAGCCTTTGAGCGCAGGCCTTCATGGTGCTCTTTTACTAGATATTTTGATTAATATTGGTTTTTCAAACCCAAAAAAGAAAAGAAAAGAGAAAAAGCAGCCTAATTTGCACAAAGCTTTAGTTTTGGCTGAAGAGTAATATTTATTTATTTTATTTATTTTTATTTTAATAAGGGAGGTTTGCTCATAGCAAATATGAATTGCTCGGATGCTGCAAGGAATACAAATCATCCAAGTGAACCGTCAGTCTATATGGTCCATGTTCGAAACAGTATATGGGAAGGAACAAGAAAGAAAAAGAATCACACTCCCCTTGCTTAACCCAAAGTGTTGAAACTATCCTCCATTTATAGAGAATCATATATTTGAGTGCTAACTTTGAACTTATTCTAGTAAATATGTTAGGGACACGTAGAAACACATATCTTATTCATTGTTGCACTTGGTTTGGGCTTGCATTCATAACTAACAACCATTCCCAACATATATATATATATATATATATATATATATGAATGTCATGAGAGATAAAATTATTATCGCATTAAGGCCCATGTACATCGACAATTGGGTCGAGTTCAATCCAACATCCTGTCGGCCAGCTGTCACACTCGCAAGGCGGTGAAGCCGAATTGCCTTCTGCGGAGTCGGGTCGCCCCGACGGACCAAACCATCCTTATACCTCGACAAATCGAGCCATCTCATACCTCGGCAAACCATGCCTTGGAAAGCCAAATTGACCCTCGCCTCGGCCGGACCGAGGCACTCGAACACCTCTGTGGAATCCAGTGCGGGAGAGTTTAAATTCACAATAACTGAATAAGATTTTGAATGGGAATCATGCCGGAAGTGGCCTAAGGGCCATAGAAATGGCCTAGGACCTACCTGATCGTTGAATCTCAAGGCGTCAACCAACTCTCCTAGCCGTCGATCCTCTAACTAATTCTCCTGGCCGTCGATCCTCTAACTGACAAGATACGGATCCTGCTGGCCTCGTAACAAACTTGATTCAATCCATTTCGAATCTCAACAGCTTTCAGACCCCTATGACGTGTCTAAAGAATCAGGTGATCGTTTATAAATATCACAGCCCTAAATCTCTCAGGTACACACGCATTCACCTGCTCTCATATGAAAAACTCCATTAAAGCTCCATCAGAGCTTGGAGCTCTCGAGATAATACCCATCTAGGGAACTCTTCTGCGAGAGTCTTCTCCTCATATCTGCTTGCTGTGAATCTCCACTGACTTGGGCGTCGGAGGGTCCTCCGCATAGGACAACCCCCGAGACACCCTCTGCGTGCGGACTGTCTTGCAGATTCTACCCCGAGCGAGGAGACCGATGTCCGGACCCAGAGCCAGGCACACCCGAGTCAGAGAACGAAATTTCCATGGTAACAGATTGGCGCTAGAGGAAGGGTCTCAAGTCCCGTAAACTTGTAACCAGGAGACAAGACTCAAAAACCAGAAAAAGCATCCTCTAATGGCCAATCAAAAGAGAGCCACATCCAAGGCTCAAGATTAGGCCGCCTCTCAGAGGCCTGACCCAATTAGCAGTGTGGCACCTCCGCCACCATCCCCAGTTGAGACTCCTTCGCCACCGGCAATGGTGGTAACGCTGGACCAGTTTGCCACTCTGGTCCAGCAGGTCTAGACAATGACCCAGCTGGTCCAGGGACTCCAAGGGTTCCCGGCCCAGCCGTTCCTTCTCCTCAGCTTCATGAAGAGGTTTCTGCCCCTGTTTCACCAGCGATCTCTTCTTCCAATCCGACTAAAGTGGCAGATTATCATCACGGCCCGCGAAGGCAAGGCCAATGCCACAGCGGGCTAGAGGAAAGAGCCCGCTCAGATCTCGATGGGTTCGTTCTCCTTCCCCGGTGTCTTCCCAGGACTCGACACCGTTGCCGTCTTCTCATCGCCCGATCCCTCCTACCACTTTGGATGAAGGGATTAGGCAACATATGCAGGAGATGCGTCGAAATGGCGTTAGGAGTTAGACACCGTCAGACAAGCCTATCCATCCCAACCAAAAGCGGAGTAGGGCATTTCCTTCTCTGAAAGGATCATGAGAGAAGTAATTCCCCCTCATGTCAAGCTTGCCACCATCGAGCCATATCATGGATCCACTGATCCCGACAACTACTTGAGCAGCTTCAGATCCATCATGATGTTCCACGGAGCATCGGATGCGATCCTGTGCCGAGCCTTCTTCTCCACTCCTAGGGGATTTGCCCGAACTTGGTTTAATAGCTTGTAGCCAGGTTCCATTGATTCTTTCGATGAGCTGAGCTATTTTCTCATCAGCCAGTTCGTTAGCAGCCGTCACCAGCGATGGAGATCCGATTCCCTCTCTGAGGTCAAGCAGAGAGAGGGGGAATCATTGAAGAATTACCTTGGCCGTTTTAAGATGGCCCTCCTGGAAGTCGACCATCTCAACCACGAGGTAGCCATGTCTACCTTGGCTGGAGGAGTGTTGAAGGAGGGAGACTTCTACTTGGCTCTGGAGGTTAACTATCTGAAGAGCCTCTCAGACATGATGTCCTTGGCGGATAAGTATGCCAGGATTGAAGAATCAAGGAGGTCAGCTCAGCCGAGCAGCTGAAGAAAAAGGAGGCAAAGGGCTCAGACAAGCAACGAGCCTACCACCATGCAAGCTTGCCTCGTCGCCAGAGAGCTCCTCCATCGCCGCCTCGAGATCAAACCCGGAGTCCAGCTCGAAGGTTCGAACGCTACACTCCCCTCACCGTGCCAAGAGCGCAAATCCTGATGGAGATCGAGCATCATATTCCTCGACCTCCCCTATTCGAGGCAATGCAACTCGGAGGGATATAACCAAGTACTGCCGCTTCCATCGGGATCACGGGCATAACACCAAGGACTGTTGGCAGCTCCAGAATGAGATTGAGCGGTTGATCTGATGGGGCAGACTGGACCGATTTAGAGGGCCCCCTGAGCCAATAATGAGGGGGATCGCCAGCTCGAGCTTCGCCAACTCCCACCACCGAACCCTCCGGTTATCGGCAATGTTAATGTGATAACAGCGGCCGGCTCCCCATCATCTTGGCCAGGTGAGGAAGAAAACCCGCCAAAGAAGGCTCAAGTTGATGAGCTTACTTTTTCTAAAGAAGATCTTTGGGAGGTATAGTACCCCCATGATGATGCTCTTGTTGTATCCTTGAACATGAATAATTATGATGTACACTGCATTTTAATTGATAGTCGAAGCTCCGTTAATGTTTTGTATTTCGATGCCTTTGAGAGATTGAAACTCCGGGTAGAAAGCCTCCATGCCGTGGAATCCACCTTAGTAGGTTTCACATGTAACTCCATAATCCCCGAAAGGGTTATCATCTTGACAGTTCGAGCCGACACTTGGCCCCGTGTAGCTATTATGCTTATGGACTTCCTTGTAACCAAGCTTAGGTCCCCTTATAATGCCATCCTTGGTAGGCCGGGACAGATATCCCTCAAAGTCATCGTATCCATCCCCCATCTCGCCATGAAGTTCCCCACCGAATGGGGAGTGGGAGTTGTTTGGGAAAGTCAAATTATAGCTCGGCATTGCTTTATCGCCGACCTTCAATCTAGGAAGCCCGAGGTGGATGGGCTAGATGCTCGAGAAGATTTTGCCGAGCAACAAGGAGAGTCAGCCGAAGAATTGGAGGAAGTGCCACTCGACGAAGCTCGACCTGACCGAACCGTAAAGATCGGATCACAACTGAAAGGAAAGCTTCGACAAGGCTTGATCAAGTTTCTTCGGGAGAATGTTGATGTCTTCGCCTGGTCTACGTCGGATATGCCTGGGATCAATCCGATTGTCCTGGTCCACCGCCTCAGCGTGGATGAGGCATTTCGGCCAGTTAAGCAGAAGAAAAGAAGTTTCACCCCCGAGCGCCAAAAAGCTATCGAAGAAGAGGTAGACAAACTCATCAAAGCCAACATCATCCGGGAGGTCAATTATCTCGATTGGCTGGCGAATGTTGTTATGGTGAAAAAATCAAATGGCAAATGGAGGATCTGCATCGACTTCACCGATCTCAATAAGGCTTGCCCAAAAGACAGCTTCCCTCTTCCTCGGATCGATCAGCTTGTGGATTCGACTTCGGGCCACCAAATGCTAACTTTTATGGATGCCTATTCAGGCTACAACCAGATTCGGATGACACCCGAGGATGAGGAAAAAACTGCCTTCATTACTGACCGAGGTATTTATTGTTACCGAGTCATGCTCTTTGATTTAAAAATATAGGTGCGACCTACCAAAGGCTGATCAATAAGGTCTTCAAGGAGCAAATCAGCTGAAACATGGAGGTATACGTTGATGATATGCTGGTGAAGAGCAAGGAGGCATCCCAACATGTGAAGGACCTTGCGGAAAGCTTCGCAATGCTTCGAAAGTATCAAATGAAGCTCAACCCAACCAAATGTGCTTTCGGGGTCAACTCCGGAAAATTCTTAGGCTTCATGGTCTCTCAACGAGGTATTGAAGCAAATCCACAGAAGATCCAAGCCTTGCGACAGATGGCCCCTCTGGGGTCAATCAAAGACGTACAACGCCTTACCAGAAGAATAGCTGCCCTCAGCCGCTTCATTGCTCGGTCGGTCAAAAAGTGCCTTCCCTTCTTCAAAGTGCTTCATTCGGCCAAAAATTTCTAATGGACCCCAGATTGTTAGAAGTCCTTTGAAGATCTCAAGAAATACCTTAGCTCGCCGCCTCTCCTCAGCAATCCGAAACCAGGGGAAACGCGAGTCTATACTTGGCGGTCTCTGAAAACGCTGTTGGCTCGGTGCTGATCAGAGAGGAGAACAAAGTCCAAAAGCCTGTTTATTATATCAGCAAATTACTCAAAGACGCTGAAACGAGGTACACTCGGGTTGAGAAGATGATCTGGCCCTAGTAACATTGGTCCGAAAGCTACGATCGTATTTCCAAGCACACACCGTCACAGTCTTGACCGACCAACCCATCAAGGCAATTATCCATCGTCCAGAAGCATCGGGAAGAATGACAAATCGGCTATTGAGCTGAGTGAACATGATATTCAATATCAACCTCGTCTAGCCATTAAAGCCCAGGTCTTGGCGGATTCCTCCTTGAATGCAACATACCCAAAAATGGCTCTGCTTCGGACACCCCTAGACAACCAAAGCCTAGCACCCCGTGGTTGCTTCATGCCGACAGATCCTTCAGCACGAGCAGTTCTGGTGCCGGTCTAGTTCTCACCAGTCCATAGGGGGCAACTTTCGAATATGGCATCTGTTTCTCCTTTCCAGCATCAAACAATGAAGCAGAGTATAAGGCCCTGCTCGCTGGACTCTGCATCGCCCACGAGCTTAAAGATGAAAAATTAAATGCCTACACCGACTCTCAGTTAGTGGCGGGATAGGTGCAAGGAGAATTCGAGGCTCGAGAGCCAAACATGATTCTGTAACACCAAAAGGTATGCAATCTATCTTTCTGTTTTGCTGAATTTAAGATTATTCAGGTTCCAAAGGCTGAAAATGCGCGCGCCAACCTTTTGTCCCGCCTGGCGACTATGGACTCGATGGACCTTGAGAGGAAGTTCCACTTAGAAGTTCTGAAGAAATTCAGCATTGCCGATGCTGATCAGGTGATGCAAGTTGACTCCAAACCATCCTGGATGGATTCCCTGCATAAATATCTCAAAGAAGGGTTGCTGCCCACTGACAGAAAAGAAGCAAGAAAGCTAAAAGTGCAATTATCTCATTATGTTTTGATTGATGATCAGTTGTATAAGCGATCCTTCTCTATTCCATTGCTCAAATGCCTCTGACCATCGAGGCTGATTATGCTCTTCGAGAGGTTTATGAAGGCATCTACGGCAATCATCTTGGCGGTGGGCCCTATGCCATAAGGTGTTGCGCCAAGGGTATTATTGGCCAACGATGCAGAAAGATGCTGATGACCTTGTCCGAGCTTGTGATTCGTGCCAGTGACACATAAATGTCCAGAGGCTCCCCTCTGCTCACTTGACTTCTATATCATCCCCCTGGCCCTTCGCCAAGTAGGGAATGGATATCCTCGGCCCTTTCCCCCTTGCAACGGGGCAAAGGAAGTTCTTGTTTGTCACAATAGATTATTTCACCAAGTGAGTCGAAGCCGAAGTGGTCGCCCAAATAACCAAAGCTCGGGCCAAGGACTTCGTATGAAGGTCTATCATCTGCCGTTTCGGCCTTCCCCGCACCATCATCACCGACAACGGGAAGCAATTCGATAATCCTAAGTTCGAGAATTCTGCGAGGATCATGGCATTTTTCATCGCCTGACATCAGTCGGACATCCTCAAGCCAATGGAGAGGCCGAGGTAACCAACCGAACTTTCCTACAAGGAATTAAAGCTGGCTCAACCAGGGCGAGGCAGATGGACAGAAGAGCTCCATTATGTGTTGTGGGCATACCGAACTACTAAAAGGATACCCACATGCCAAACTCCATTTAAGATGGCTTTTGGTACAGAAGCTGTCATCCCTGTGGAGGTCGGGCTCCCCTCCCCTCGCGTGGAAGGCTACTTGGAGGAATCCAATGATGAGCAACTCCGAACTAATCTTGATTTAATAGAAGAAGTCAGGGAGAAAGCCCAAATCCTAATGGCTGCCTACCAACAAAGAATAACCAGCTATCACTCCACCAGAGTCAAAGGGAAGTCTTTCCTTCTGGTGATCTGGTACTTCGGAAGGCATCCATGTCAAAACCACTGGAGCAAGAAAAACTGTCCCGAATTGGGAGGGTCCCTACCAAGTTATGGAGGTAATCAGACCCGGCACCTACAAACTTCAAGACCTGAATGGAAAGTCTATTCTCCGGACATGGAACTCGGATAATCTCCGTGCTTATCATCAGTAAGAGTATGCCCTCATTAAACTTACTTTGTCCATCGCATTAAATTTAACTTTCAAAGGTTCACAAAATTTATATTTCGATTACTTTTCCTTGAAAGTTGCAATAAGAAGCAGGTCTTACTACGTAATCTTTGAAGTCTCAACAGGGCCGAGTGATCTCGTACCTTGGCGCGCCAAGTAAATATATTTGACAAACCTCGGCAGGCCCGAGAGACCTTCGTACCTTGGCAGCCCAAGTAAAATATAATCTTTTTAAATCCTCGGCAGGGCCGAGCGATCTCCGTGCCTTGGCCGCACCAAGTAAAATATATTTGACAAACCTCGGCAGGGCCAAGAGACCTTCGTACCTTGCAGCCAAGTAAAATATAATCTTTTTAAATCCTCGGCAGGGTCGAGCGATCTCCGTACCTTGGCCGCGCCAAATAAAATATATTTGACAAACCTCGGCAGGACTGAGAGACCTTCGTACCTTGGCAGTGCCAAGTAAAATATAATCTTTTTAAATCCTTGGCAGGGTCGAGCGATCTCCGTACCTTGGCCGCGCCAAGTAAAATATATTTGACAAACCTCGGCAGAGCTAGAGACCTTCGTATCTTGGTAGCGCCAAGTAAAATATAATCTTTTTAAATCCTCGGTAGGGCCGAGCAATCTCCGTACCTTGGCCGTGCCAAGTAAAATATATTTGACAAACCTCGACAGGGCCAGAGACTTTCGTACCTTGGCAGCGCCAAGTAAAATATAATCTTTGAAGCCTCGGCCGAACTGAGTGATATCTCTGAATAATATTTGAAGCCTCAGCCGAACTAAGTGATATCTCTGAATAATATCTGAAGCCTCAGTCGAGCCGAGTGATATCTCTAAATAATATCTAAAGCCTCGGTCGAACCGGGTGATATCTTCAAACAATATATCAAATTCTAACGTGAACGAATGACTCCTTTATAATGGCAGTAAAGCCGGATGATTTCTCAGACGCTCTAGCGTGACTAAAACATCCTATCATGCTTCAGTGAGGTAAGTAATTTTTCTCTGCACACCAACAAGATTATATGAGTTATTTCTCTTTAAAGAAGAACCTGCTCCATCCCTTGAGTAAGATCATGCTTACATTGCAAATTAGTAGGGCCGCCCAGGCCTCCCTCTAACCTAAATAGAGATGAATGCTTCCTCTGCAGAGGACCAAGTATCGCCAAAAAGCCTAACAAAGGCAAAGTAACTTAAGCGCTGCCGGAGACTTATAAACTACGCTACGATCCAAAAGCGTAATACAAATAAAACAACCACAATACAACCACATTGGAAAAGAAATAAGTATTCGAAGAAGAAAGAGTAAGAACTTTCTTTACTAATAAAAATTACAAACTCCCGAGAGGCATTACAAGTGCATCATAGCACAGAAAATAAAGACAAACAAATAAAAGCTCGGTCAGCAGCTTCGGTCTATAACGATGTTTCTGCATCCGACCCAAGAAATCAGAGAAACCAAACAGCTCTGTTGAGTTACTGGTTAATGCCAAAGAAAAAAGTTGGCCATCCGCAGATCCCTCGGATAGATAAACTTAGGGATCCAAATTGGGCTGAAGACCTGCGGATGCCGATGCGAGGATTCCTCCCCCCTAGCGGTGTACCAAGCTGCTGGTCTCCGCTCAAGAACATAGATAGGAGACCAGCAGACCAACACCACTTGTCTCCCTCCTGCTCGAGAAAAGACCTCTCAGGCGGATGAACTGAGAGATCTAAATTGAGAAAGGAGGCGAAGTTCATGTTAACCATAGGGGATGCATATGCTTTGCATTTCCTGTGGTCCCCATGGCAAGTGACAAAGACAACACAGGAAGCGCATACGTGCGCTCCCCATATGACTCTGTGTGCGTCCCCGTGCGCTCTCCGTATGACCCCCGGGACTCCTCCCTTGAGGACTACTTGCTCTTCAGCAGCTCCTCCATCACCCCAGCTATCTGGGACGAGCCAACTTTCAAAAGGGAAGCTCGAACTCTCTGCTCTCGACCTCAATGAAACAAGCGCCATGAAAACCTCTCTAACTCACAGAAAGAGAAGGTTTCGGGAGATGCTCTAACATAGCCCGCTCTCCCCGTTTTATAGACAAATAAACCGGGAGCAATCATTAAAGAAGAGAGCCTCAAAATTTGAAACACCATGGTCACGCTGCCATGTGGTAAGCAGGAAAAAAAGGGTGCATTCCAAAGCGCGCCGAACATGCCTCCCAGGCCATAACGAAAGATAGATCTCCTTCTGATCTCGAATCAAGAGCCTTAAATGCAAAAAACTATCTGCAGGTCCTTAAGATATGGGCAGACCTAGGAGATCCCCCTTTGAAAATGACGCCATCCAATACGATCGAATACTTAACGCATACGCTAAAGGGACTTGCATTGGAAAAGGCTAACAGGATAAATGCCCTAAGAAAAAATGAGGCACCCTTCGGCAAACCGCAAACCGTTTCGTCTGCCTCGACAGAAAGCGAACCAACCTCTTGTCTCGGATAAGCCGAACTATCTGTTTTACCTCGACCCCAACCGAGGTACTCCTCATAGTTTGGCCATTTCGAGCCGCTCTTCTTTCTCAGCAAATCGATCCTATGCCTGGGCGAATCAAGTTGCCTTATGCATTTCAAATTATTCATCTTACTTCGGGCGAACCCGAATAATATTCTACGACCAAACCGAACGGTTTCATACATCGGCAGAACTGGTTAACCTGGCTTCGATTAAGCAAAAGATCCAATTCAAACTCCTAAGAGTAATCCAACCTTAAAGCACGATTCATTTACGATTCGTTTTCCACCGGAAAGAACTTCGAATAAAAAAGAGATCGTTCGAAAAACGATGACCAAAGCAATATGACACAGAAGGAGACAAAAGATTCATTCATTGGGTTTTGATCAAATTACAAGTTAAAAAGGCAAAAATACATGAACAACCCTTAAGAATCAGGGTTCGATTCAGTTCCGGGGGGCCCCCTCGGTAACATCCAGGGTAATTTGACTGGGTTCACCCGCTTCGAATATAGTTGAGGAGGAACCTCAGGTTCCTTGGCAGGTTGAGGACACCCCTCTGGAGCCTAGGCCTCATTAGTGCCTAGGATGGTCGCGAGGTCAACGTCCAGATATCCTCATACTCAGCTTCTTTAGCTCTGGGGTACGAGTATCATAAGCTCGGCCTCTAGAAAAGACAGATCTAACTCGGGGTATACCTGGGAGATCTTCGATTGAGTCTCCTCTTCGCCAAACCGAAATGCGTCGGCATAGGCCGCTTTGTGCTCCTCGAAGAATTAAGCAAAACTTTTATACTCATCCACGGCCAAGGAAATTTGCCCATTAGCTTCGGCCAACTGAATCCCAAGTTCGGAATTCATTTGGTGGCTCGAGGCCAACTCCGCTCTCAAAGCCTTAAATTGGTCCTAAACCTCGAGCCCGATTCTGCCTATCTGCAAACACCAGATCATTTGAGACTATGGCCAAAAGAAAAGATACTAGAAATAAGTAAACAAGAAGACACAATACCTCTTCCTCTCGCCGAGCCATTTTATCGTTCAACTCATGAACCTTTTCAAGGGCCTTCAATTTGGCTGCTTTATTTTGCTGAAAACCCTTTTGAGGTCATCAATCCGGACTGTTTATCCTCAATCTCCCATCGAGATTGGTCAAGGTCAGCGGTGAGTTTGGCAATTTGATCGTACTGCCATTTCAGCCGATCTTCCTATCGGCGAGCTTCCTATTAGGCTGGCGAGCTAATCTTGCTGTCGCCGGTGCCTGCGCTCCTCTTCGTCAAGCCTTTTGCTCCAGTGATCTTTTTCTTCAACGTAGCTATTCTTCAGCTCGCCCCATCTCTCGTCAAAATGCAGCCGCATAGCATTAACTTCATCGGCATGCTTTGACTTGATCTGTGATAACTCCAAACAGGCCTTGTCCGATTGCTCGCGAAAGCCCTGGAGCTCCTTAACTTGAATCTCGAGCCGGGAGGCTCTCTCGGGGTGGCTTGATAGGACTTGCTCACCTTCTCGAGATCCCCTTGGACAGATGATAAGGCCCTGAGAGTCTACTGATCGAGTCCACCCTTGCCCATAGACCGGCCGCCTCCCTCCTGGCCTGAGCACAGGCCCCCATGGCCAAGTTCAAACGCCAACTCAACACCCTTATAATTAAGGCATTTTGCGGAAAAAGCACAAGTAAGAAAATGCGGCCGAGCCAACCAACTAAAATTTGTTACCTTGATGCAACGACTTAATAGGGAGGCATACTTTTGAGATCTTCATAAGAGCAGGGCTACTGATCTCGGGGAGAAGGTAGACATCCTTCGGTGCCCCGAACCGCCCGAAAGCCGCCTCAACGATGTCCTCTATGGCGGGCTCATCCGCCGAGGAACTTTCTCGTACGCAGCACAGATTGCATCAAAGCGGCAAACATATATTCCACTTTGGGCTATGAACAAGAGAATTCACGGCCGAAGAATCGACCTGAGAAACTTCGACCTGAGGAACCGCCATTCGTTTGGCCTCCTCCACTAGAATTCTAACCTACGGGGCCTCGGATGCTTCGGCTCTAGCTGAAGGAATTTCGGACCGAGCACCCTCCCCGCTTGGTGGTTCTTCTTCTTCTTCCTCCTCCTCTCCGATCATTGCTTCATCCCTAGCGGACTCCACCCAAACCTCAATTTCCTCTGCGGCACCCCCTGATGCCACGGGAGAGAGCCCCCTAGCAGGAGGTCCCTCGGCCTCCGCCGACCCTTCAACAGGCGGCTCCACGTGAACTCTGGCCCGCAACTGCCTCTCTTGACCCCTCGATCAAAGCAGGGGCCTCTTCCCATCAACACGCAGCATCACAGGGCTGCCGACCTCTAGCAAATGAGGCTGATTAGCCTCTGGCGAAAGGATTGCTGGATGAATCAGTGACATCTCCTTGGCATCATCTGATACAACCACTATTTGAAGGGGGAAACTTCAATAGCTCCCTCAGCTTCCCCCAACGGCTCTCTCCTTCTCCACTACCCCCCTCTGGCGGGGAGGGCTCATTGACCGTGGCCGACGCTCCCACTTCCCCCTCTTTGGATGGAGGAATGGCGGTCAACGCTATCTTTCCTTGATTCCTTTGGGCGAGACCCGGAAGGACGTGACCTCTTTTCGACCTATGCTTGTCCTCGGAGCTGGAGCCCCTGTGGCGCTTACCAAGCTCCTTCTTTATTTGGCCATGAATGCCGACCTCTTGACTGAAAACACAACGAACCATCAATCAAACGCAATAAAGTTGCTTAAGCATATCAACTACCAGAGTGAAAGAGGAAAAGAGACTCACCTTGGGGTCAATGGAACTAAGCCCGATGGAAAAAAGGGTATCCTCTGATAATAGGGCGCTGGCTGATAGCACCCGACCACCACAAAGGGTTACCAAATCCCTCTTCTCCTGCTCGGACAGCTCTGGGCGTGCTTCCGGATCTTTCACGTAGCTTGCCCATGTCCCCAGAAAATCCGAACCAATGTTCCCCTCGGCAATAAAAAATCGAACTTCCACTCCTTTATCGATGACAGATTATCTGAAATCATTTTGAACGACATCCGGGGACCAATGTAAGGCCACTCAGAGCTCCTCCCGAAAACCAGGTTGTAGCAGATTTGGAATATAGGGAGGGTCGCAGTCACCCCAACATGGTTACACATTGAGATGAACCCGATAAGATTGCGTCAGCTATTCGGGGCGACCATTGTTGGGCATATGTTGTAAAACCTCATTACCTCCTGCACTAGCGGGTGAAGAGGGAATCAGACACCTGCCCTCAGGCTCTCTCGTAGAAGAAAACCCCATGGCTCAACTCCATCGAAACCCTATGCTCGGCTTTCGGAGGCCATAGGGACACGTCCCGAGGAACCCTGTAATGGTGGCGGATTCTGTCTAGGTCCTCAAGGGTTTATCTCTGAGGCAACATCACCCGGACCCTTCATGTTGATAGGTTGAGAGGAAAAACACGAATAAGCTGGCAAGGGTTTGGGGAGGAATGAAAAATCTCTATGGTGGGGATGAGAAGGCGTTATAGAAGGGACACCGCCCTAGCCCTCTTTAAATAACACTCCAGAAGGAAAGCCCGAGATGCTAAAACTTCCGATATGAGCGCCAAAAATGCAGGAGCCTCGCCACGTGGGACTCCCACAATCGCGGCCTGCTGGAAATGAGGCGTTTCCTCCTCGTGTTGTGGCAAAAAATGATGATTAAACAGTGGCCTATCATTTACGAGATTATCATTTCCTGCCCCTTCGAATCCCCTGAATGAGTTTATTCTAGAGTTTTACTCCCTACATCCGAATTTACACTTCGGACTAGGGAGTGGGGGGCATGTGATGAGGGGTAAAATTATCATTGCATTAAGGCCCGTGCACATCGATAATTGGGTCAAGTCCAATCCCAACATCCTATTGGCCAGCTGTCATACCCGCAAGGCGGTGAAGCCGAATCTCCTTTTGCTGAGTTGGGTCACCCCGACGGACCGAGCCATCCTCATACCTCAGCAACCTGAGCCATCCTCATACTTGGCAAACCGAGCCATCCTCATACCTCGACAAACCGAGCATCCTCATACCTCGGCAAACCATGCCTCGGAAAGCCAAATTGTCCCTCGCCTCGGTTGGACCGAGGCACTCGAACACCTCTGCGGAATCCAACGCGGGAGAGTTCAAATTCATAATAACTGAATAAGATTCCAAACAGGGAATCATGCCGGAAGTGGCCTAAGGGCTATAGAAATGGCCTAGGACCTACTTGATCGCTGAATCTCAAGGCGTCAACCAACTCTCCTAGCCGTCGATCCTCCAACTAATTCTTGTGGCCGTCGATCCTCTAACTGACAAGATACAGATCCTGCTAGCCTTGTAACAAACTTGATTCAAATCCGTTTCGAATCTCAACAGCTTTCAGACCCCTATGATGTGTCCAAGGAATCAGGTGATCGTCTATAAATATCACAGCCCCAAATCTCTCAGGTACACACGCATTCACCGCTCTCATACTGAAAAACTCCATTAAAGCTCCATCAGAGCTCGGAGCTCTAGAGAGAATACCCATCTAGGGGAATCTTCTGCGAGAGTCTTCTCCTCATATCTGCTTGCTGTGAATCTTCATTGACTAGGACGTCGGAGGGTCCTCCGCAGAGGGCAACCCCCGAGATACCCTTTGTGTATGGACTGTCTTGCAGGTTCCATCATGGGCGAGAAGACTGATGTCCGAACCCGGAGCCAGGGCGCACCCGAGTCGGAGAACGGATTTCGCAGCAATAGAATGTATGTAGGTATGTATAGACAACGAATCTATAAATTGTATACAATATAAATAACATTAAAGCATTGTAGAAAGAGAGTTCAAAAGTCAGAAGACTTATAATTGTTTATACAGTTTTAATTATTATTATTATTTAAATTAAAGTGTCTATCTCCAAGGAAAAAAAAATAGAGTGAATTGCATGACAAATTATTTCAATTTGAAACTATACGTATGCGTCTATTATTCCTTTGAAACTGTTGAAGGCTGTGATTTGAAGTGTTTCATACCGTAGAACCAAAGTTTGTGGATTATAGAGCCTTCTATCATGACCCGATGGCCCTATGTTGCCGGGAGTGAAAGAACCAAGATCACAGGTCAAGTCAACTCATTTTGATGAGAATTGACATGATAACCCGGCATGAAATTGGCATTCAGCCTTCTAACCTAACCTGCTACCTGCCAAAATATTGATGTTGCATCTTACTAAGAGGGTTCAATTAACTAATGGATTTTGATATTGATGGCGAACGCCCAACCTAGTTGTGCCAACACGTACGTACTCTAAAATTAGGTTCAGACCAGTGTATCCTAAACCTAAGCTTTTTCTTTAGAGCTTATGTAATTCACTTTAATAATATAAAATTATCATACAGAATATTATACTTGAAAGTAAGTTGACATGATATTTAATTTCTAAAAATCAAAAATTATTCTGAATCATAATAATATGGTTCCCTTTAAAAAGATGGGTATTTAATTTGATGGATATGAAATGATCAAAGTTTGATAATTTTCTTTTAAGGGTGGTATCCGATTTGATAGGTATTTGAGGTTACTAAAATTTGATTTTCTCATATTTGCTTTTAACTTTTATAAAATATAATAATATAATTATATATAATAATGCATTTCATAATATTTGAATATTTGAATATTAAATTTATATAAATATAATATATATAATAAAAAATTAATATTAACGTAATATTTAATACTTTAAAATATTATATATTTAATAATGCATAAAATATCAAATTTAAATTTATTAATATTTATGATGTTGCCATCAAATTATTACATAAATAATTTTATGTTATAATTTTAAATTATTTAATAATATAAATATTATATTTAAATAATAATATCAAATATATAATATATTATATAATTATACAATGTATATTAAATTCTTATAATATTTGAATACATAGTATTTTTATAATATATTATTATATTTATACAATGTATATTAAATTCTTACCCATGGTGAACATGAGCCATGGCGTTAAGATCATTGATTTTATTCTTTTAATTTTTGGAATATGTAAATGTTTTATTAATTTTAGTAATTAATTAATTTTTTATTTGATTGTTTCATGCATTTGGATTTGATTATAGGAAAAAGCATGGATTGGCCATGCAATTGTGTTACTGCGCATGCGATGTGCATCAAAGCCTATTAGGTCTTAGCAAGCATAAGGGTATAGTCAATTCGTAATTTTAGTGTATATTATTATATCAAAAAATGATACATTTTTTTTTGATTGGATGGTATAACCAATCCAGCCCAATGGAACGGTGATTACCACGATGTGTGACGATCCGTAGGGCATACTTTGATAATTTAAATTTTTGAACTATGAAATTGACTTCGGAGGCTGAGAGGTAGTACGGTCTCAACGATCGAGAAATGTGACGTGACGTAACTTTTAAAATCAACACTATATTTATAAAAAATATTAAAATCTTTGCATATTATTTCAAAAAGAACATTAATTTTTTAAAAAAATATTTTAAATCCTAAAAAATTCATGGTTTTAGGTTAGTTACACAAAATTTTTAAAAAATTAGTTTGACTTCAAGTTAAGAATTGTGTTCGACTATAATTGCCTCTTGTGAATTCATCCATGGAGACAACCCGTTCAACATGAAATGCAACAGAGACGAGAGGTGCAGGGGTAGAAATTAATTTTAAAAAAGAAAAAAAATATTAACCTTCTTAGGCTCGAGCAATTTTAGGGATCAGTGAGCTGTTGTTTTCTTAAGTTTTACCCAACAATGCAAACAGGGGTGCAAAATAAAAGAAAATATTGGATCACTTTCTGTTATACAAAAAAAATATGCATCAATCACATGAATAATGGTTAATAAGGAATAATTGAATAAAACATATTAAAATTTTTTAGTTAAATTTTTATATTTTTTAATTGAGCATATTAATTTAATTGAATCATTTATTCCATCATTGATTTACATGAATTTTGAAATTATCTTATTTTTATTTTTTTATTTTTAAGTTTATACTTAAGTGAGTTAATCCAAGGCGAATGTATAGTCAAATTTATTTCTTATAAAATTAAAAATAAATATTAAGATGACACCATATCACAACAACGAAAGTAAAAAAAAAAAAAAAAAGCAGTAGAAGCATGATTCATGCTTGGTAGAAACGAAGATGAAAAATATAAAATATTTTTATTATTTTTTATATAAATACAATCTTACCATTTTTTTCGCAATAGTTATGATAATCGTCAGCTATAAAGTTCTTTCCTCTATTTCTTTTTTTTTTAAAAAAAGAGGAAATTTCAATGTAGATTAGGTTTTGCAATTTAAAGCGCTCAAAGGATTCCTCGCGCGCAGGGAGCTCGGCCTTTCCTAACTTCCTTCCGTTAGGTCTTGCAACTTCCTTCCGTCTAATAGGTTCCGTGCGCTTCTTTCTAAACTCTATTTAATCATTCCAGCCGAAGACACCCCGTCCCTTTCTCCCAAGCCCTCCCCAAATTCCTTGGCGGTGAAGACTCTTTCGGAGATTCATCTATCATTCAATTAGTTTTCTATCGTCTCTGTACGTCTTCTTTCCCCTCTTTTCTTCGCAGATCGCTTTCAGTTTTACTCCGATCGATCTGTTTGTTTGTTTGTTTTCCTTTTAATTTTTTTTTTTAAATTCGTTCGCGTTTCTTTGATTGATGTCATGATGGTGATGTGTTTGGGAATCGCAGGAGGAATCATCCCTCCATGGCGAAGAGTACTTTCAAGCTAGAACACCCCCTCGGTTTGTACCCTTATCCCTTTTCGTTTTCCGAAAGAAAATTCGTCTGATTTTGATTCCAAGAATTTTGCTAACTTTACATAAAGTTTCTTTCTTGATGAGCGATGTAACCTTGTGTGATTCTAGGTTTTCTTTTATTAGTTCTTGTGGTGCCTGGGGATTATGCGGTGCTTTATTTTTTGGGACGAAGGACGAAAATGATAATTGACAATTTCATCTGAAGATCTAAATTGCGTGGATTTATTATCTTGTTTAGATTCTTTGTTTCTAAATTAAACTATAGGAAATTCGTACTATTGGTCTATTTGGAAAGAACAATTTCAAAAAAGAACGTAGCAAAATTTATTCTTGGTATGCCCTGAAGTTTGCATAAAAAGGGCAATATCTAAAAACCTCTATTTATGTTGTTATCATAATAGTAATTAAAAAAAAGTATTTTTTAGTATTGTTTGTTCTCCTTTTCCTCTTGTCTTATTTGTTGTTCTTCAGCATCTTTCTTTTCTTTGTCATCTAATCTAAGAATCTTGGGGACCAAACTCTTCCTTTCTTCTCTCTTATCTAAGAATCTTAAAGACCAAACCTTGCTTTGTTCTCTCTTTTTCTTTTTGTTTAAAAAAAACACTTGCATTTAATTGAATACTTTAGGAAATTCTGATGTTAATGTACCTTTGGATGTCTCATAGCTGTGTTGACCTTAATATTGCTGATTTTAGTGCTTGAAATACCATCGGTTTGTCTGTGTTCTTTAATGCCACTGTGAATTATTTTTCCTACTTCATTTTTTGGGGACTTCTTCCTACTTCATTTCTTGGGACTTTCAAGATGCATTTGAGACGTGCATGTGTGAAGCATGTATTCATGATTCTCTTGTACTCTGTATGTGCAACAGCCAGTGCTGCTGTCTTGATTGATGAATGTGTCATACATATGCTCTCTTCTTGTGGGTTATGTTATCTTATAATCAACTTTTGGTTAAATATAATTTGTAAACTAAAAGTATAGGATGATTAGTCAGCTGCGTTTGTCTACCGTTTTTGAAAACATATTTCAAACATAGTTACCTGTAATTAGGTTGAAAACATATTTCAAACATAGTTATCTGTAATTAGGTTAGTGCATGCAATTCTCTCTTACTGGTGAAGCTTACAGGGTAAATCTTAATGTATAAGGTTTGGGGAATGTGCATGATGTTTGTTATATAATGTTTGTCTTTGTGCATGCAAATTTTGACCTATATTTCTATGTTAAAATGAGATCTTTTAAATTTTGTTGCTAATCCTTTTCTATTTTTATTAATATGCTCTGCGTTGTGAGCTTTTTTACTTTTTCTCTTTGAGAGAAAAGGTGGAGCGTTTAGTTTTGTTTAAACTAATGATTTTGTGGCATTGCTATTTTAATTTCACGGTATACTGTATTATACATGTGGCATGCATATATCCTAAATAATGCATTTAGTCTTGAGCATTGATATTTTTTCTAGTGTTTTGTGAGAACCTCTAGGTTATGGTTTCACTGCATTTTGTTCTATATAATGCATAAACATATTTTATGTTAATCAAGGATTTTTTGATTTTGAATGTTTGTCTTATGACTGGAACATCAAAAAAAAAAAAAAAGCATATTTCGGTGCCTGGTGAAGTTGGCATTCACTGCCTTGAAAAGCAGCCAGACTATAAGTATATGCATGATTAAAAGCTCACATTTGAACATGTTCTTTTGGTTTTGAATTGCAATATTGTAGGCCTTTTGTAGTTGATTGTTTGGATTGCACAATTGTGAAATAATGATAATTTAGTACTTTATTAAAGCCTAGTTTATTGATATAGAGAAAAGACTTGCCTTATCATCCCATGCTACAACCTGTTTTATATGTTGGCTTTCATCAATATACGTATGAGGTTTCGATAGTTTTGTAGCACTGCTCATACAAAATTCCACCTGTGTCATTGAAATACATGATTGTGGTTAAATACTTGATGTATTGAAGCCACACATGTTAACTTTTCATGTGCCCTACTTACTTGCACTTCATGTTTTTGAGGACTTGTAACATCAGATTCTGTTCTCTTTTATTGTCAATTACTTCTATTACTTCTATAATTTCTATTGCCAACCTGTTGTAGTTTGATATTAAGCCTTTTTACTATTTTTTTTGTGCTTATGCTTGCCGTGCTCTTATGCAAATTGCCATGATATAAGACCTAGAATGAAATTTGTTTGGCATTTAAGATTCTTTTTCTTTGAAATTGTTGGGTTGTTAATCTACAAGAAGTAAAATAATTTGAAATGCTTGAATGGTAACCGAAAGTCTTAAGACTTTTCTATGCATAAGGAGCAAAGATTTGAACCCTGATGATTTTGCTAACCAAAATTTTTGCTTTCTTATGATTTAGGTAGTATTCGTTCATTGCAACTCTCTTATCCATCAGAAACTAGGGATGTCTTTTTGGTGTATTGTATAGGTTTAAGGGCCAGTGCTATGTTCTTGCTTTGCATTTATGGATATCACATTGTGTTAATGTTATTGTTCTAACTTTCTTCTGCAACCATATGCTGTTAGTATTAACTTGTACTGCATTTATTTATTATCTAGTTTCTTTCATTTCTCTGTGCATTCAAGATATTTATTATTATGTTTCAGAAAGGAGGCAGGCAGAAGCTGCTCGTATTCGAGAGAAGTATCCAGACAGAATCCCTGTGAGATTTTCTTGTCTATATATTTACTTCTCAATGATATTCTTTATTGAGTGTCACTTATGCTTTGTTTGGATTATGAAATGTAGGTGATTGTTGAGAAGGCTGAAAGGAGCAACATACCTGACATTGATAAGAAGAAGTTGGTTTCTTTCTACCCCTCTTTTTAAGCTTCTCTTTATAATGTACCCCCTCTTTTTAAGCTTCTCTTTATAATGTACCCGGTTCACTAAGTCTCTTAATGGTCAGCTAGACCTTGGGCAGCAGTATTTCGTATTCTTTTCTTTTCTTTAATTTGTATTTTGCTTTCAAAATATATATTCAGTAGCTTATGTTGATAGTACCTGCTTATACTAGTAGCATCCACTAATTTTAAGTTGGTTGTGAAGTTTCTTTATTTCCATACTATATTTGTAACTGATATAAATTTTTTATACTGTTACTAATTATATAATTGTCAAAGGTAGTTAGGATAGAAAATATTTCAAGAATGAGGATATGTAACCTCAGCCTCAGTTTGTTGGCAAAAGGTTTGATGGCTATGATTATGGTTTTATGTTCTCTTGCTAATTTTTAAAGTATACATTTTTTGTGGTGATTTAGGTATCTAGTCCCAGCAGATTTAAGTGTTGGGCAGTTTGTTTATGTTGTTCGGAAGAGGATCAAGCTCAGTGCAGAGAAAGCCATCTTTATGTTTGTTAAAAATACTTTACCACCCACAGGTTAGACATGATAAAATTTTGTTTTACATTTTTTATGTTGTTGCATATTATTTTTATGTTTTGTAAAATGCAGCTGCTATGATGTCCTCAATCTATGATGAAAACAAAGATGAAGATGGTTTTCTTTACATGACATACAGTGGCGAGAACACGTTTGGCTCCTCTTAAGGCAATGAAGCATTCTTTGCAGATAAAAAGACCTTGAAAATGCGTATATTCTTCTGCCAGTCTTTTCTCTAGTTGTCAATGATTCAAAGCAATGAAGCATTCTTTGTAGATAAAAAGACCTTGAAAATGCGTATATTCTTCTGCTAGTCTTTTCTCTAGTTGTCAATGATTCAAAGCAATGCTGTTTACTTCTTAAAAGTTCTGGACATCTAAATTTAATATTGCTCATAGATCTCATATAAGTAATGAATGTTATATGGTGTTTGCAATGTTCACACATGGATTCTTTAAGTAATAATGGTTAGTCTAGCTCAATCCGCAAAACGTGATATCAAATTTAATTTCTTGATTCTTTGAGGACACTGGATAAGTGTAGAAATCTAATTTTATATAAAATAGGCCTTTCTATGTGTTTCGAATGGGTCATCGCTGTGTGGGATAACAGTTTGAGTTTGGTATTATGATTATTATTTTTTGGTGCATGATGTCTTTCACCGCCCGCCCATAATTACTAAGGGGTGTTTGGGTGTTCTGTCATGTACTCGTGTAATTTGAGTTTACAGATCGCTCGTTTCATCCACGCCGATTGGGGCCTCATTAATTCTGAAACGGTGGGGTTTGGTATTATAATATTATTAAAAAATTATGCACTTAATAATGAAAGGTTATCATATTTAGTTTGCTTTGATAACAATAGCTTATATTTTTAAAATATAAGATTTCATATCTGATGGAGCTAATAAGTCCCATAGGCAATGGTAATCTCATCGGGGTCGGATCAGTTGCCACTCGGGTCTTGCCTCGGCCTTGAAAAGTCAGACTCGGCCTCACCAGTCAGCTTCGGCCTCAATCAGTCAGCCTTAGCAATCAGATTTGGCCTCAGCCAGTTAACTTTGGCCTTGGCAAGTTAGAGTCGGCTCTCGGCCTTGGCAAGTCAGACTCGGCCTTAGCCAATTAGCCTCGGCAAGTCAGACTCGGCTTCAATCAGTCGGCCTTGGTAAGTCAGACTCGATCTCAGCCAGTCGGCCTCGGCAAGTCAGTCTCGATCTCAGCCAGTCAGTCTCGGCAAGTCAGACTTGGCTAGTCAATCTTGGCCACCAAGGTAGGAACCCCAACTGTCACCAGAGTGGGACTCATTGTGGGGTCCACTGCCTAGCTCCACCACTCACCACTGTCCGCATAGGACAACAAAAGTATGGCATAGGGGATACATCTAGTAAATGTTGTAACGGCCACTCATACCCTGCAGCAGCCTACAATAAATGCCCAAGTCAAGCAGCACCCACCAACCAGCTGCAGTCACCCATACCAGACGAGACATGACCTGCAGCTCTAACATGCCATAAAAAGGCAAATCCCACTATACTGCCCCTATCATAAATGCTCTAACAAGTGATCATGCCCCAAGACTGGTATGCCCCAAGCGTCAATAAAATGGGTAAGAGGGACCTACGATTAGGTAACTCAACCCACAACTCCTAAATGCTTATGCTCACAGAAAGCACCTCTCTAACTCTCTCTCTCTCTCTCTCTCTTTTGAGCTTTTCCAAGCTCACTTTGTCCAAGTTACTCACTTGAGCGTCAAAGGGTCTCTGTTGGAATCTTCGGTCCCCAGGACTTTTTGCAGGTTCCCAAGTGTGAGGAGCTCGCTGGATGATCCTTGGCTCGCTGGAGAAGACGATCGGACGCTCGCGGATGCTCGAGGAGGGTGATTTGGTGACAACAGATTAGCGCGCCAGGTAGGGGGCAGAGCAACGGATCGTTAGTGATGCTAGCTTGTATATCCTCGTCCCCCTTAGATCAAAATGGTGGATCAAAAATATAGTGATGACATGAGCCCAAGAAGCTTCCGCCAGTCATGCTGGGGGGCATCCTCAATGAGCTAAGCAACAGGAGGCCAGCTCTCTGCTCCACCACCGTCACCGCTTTAAGCCACTCAAGCGGACCAGCTCGCTGCCATCACTCAACAAGACCAAACATTGGTGGCAGCTGTCTAGAGGCTACAAGAGCAATATTTCATAACCACAGCAGTTGCTACTCAGGTCAACCATCATCCCATTGGCATGAGATCTTCCCAGTAAGAGATTCACCGCCATCAGGCTCATCAGTAACTTCAAGCTCAAGCGCTCTTCAGCAAGAGCACCATCAAGCTCGCCAACGAGTACCACAGTCCTAAAGCCCCCAAGCAAGGGCACCTGCACTTTTCAACTCCAGTCAATATGATTCCCTGGGAGGCAGGCCACCAGTAGGCTGAGGTATCCAAATCAGCAGAAGAAGATAAATTTCTTCAAAGATATTTCACAATGACCACCTCTACTTGGCCTATGGTGTCGGCCTTGGCCTTGGCCACTCGGCCCTATTTGCAACAACCTTGGTGATGCCGTTGGCTCCATCTATCAACTGTAACGCCACAAGCTGCATTCTCTCCAATGCCTGCGGTGCGTAAGGTGACCACAAGGATTAATTGGGTCCAAATGATCACTAGCTGGCCTTAATTAACATCCAACCAGTTGAGCGGGCCATGATGATGACAAGTGTCTCATGCGAAGGGAGGTTATGGACTTAGCCACGACCCTTTTCTCCTTGCTAGCCTATGATGGCCTCCCTTCTCAAAGTTGATAGTGACAACCCCAAAAGGACATGCCATGATTACACTCCCTGGCCTCCTGCATGCATGCCATGGCAACCACATTACTCTCATGTGCTCCCTGCATACAAGCATGAATGCAATGGCAATGTGGCAAATGGTCATGGGAGGCGAGGAAATCAGAATAAGGGACTCCAGCTCCTAGCTCCGTCCCAATGCCCGAGTCTGCTCGACTTCTCCCTCATAGGTGTCTCGATCCAGCACCATGCTGCTGGATCCCACTCCATTGTCTCGATCCTCTCCGGGCTGCTAGCTTCAGTTCCCAGCTTCAGCATTCGACCCGACCATGGTCTTCCCTGACTATCATCCATGCAGACTCCTCCTAGAGCACGTACATCCAGAAGGATGAGTCAAGAAGATGGGTATGCTATGCTCTATCAAGCCTAAAGGCCGAAACCAAGACGTAAATGCAAGGAAACAAGAGTACTACGAAAGCTAAGTACACTATGCTTAGACAAAATATTTTCTTTCATTGATACTTAAAAATGTCATATAGGGAAGCTGACCTGAGTCAGGTTACATCAAAATATACGAAAAAGGATTCCGAGCATGATCCCATCCCAGCGACTCTCGGGTCATCTTTCGGGGTTCAAAAGGCTCCCGAGCATGGTCACAGCACTCTTGGGTCACCCTTCAGGATTAAAGGCTCTTGAGCATGGTCCCATCCCAGTGACTTTCGAGTCATCCTTCGGGGTTCAAAAGGCTTCCGAGTATGGTCCCATCCCAGTGACTCTTGGGTCACCCTTCGAGATTCAAAAGGCTCTCGAGCGTGGTCATAACACCCTTGGGTCATCCTCCATGGTTCAAAAGGCTTATGAGTATGAGTATGGTCACAGCACCCTTGGGTCATCCTTCGGGGGTTCAAAAGGCTCTCGAGTATGGTCCCATCCCAGTGACTCTCGGGTCACCCTTCGAGGTTCAAAGGCTCTCGAGCGTGGTCATAACACCCTTGGGTCATCCTCCATGGTTCAAAAGGCTTATGAGTATGAGTATGGTCACAGCACCCTTGGGTCATCCTTCGGGGTTCAAAAGGCTCTCGAGTATGGTCCCATCCCAGTGACTCTCGGGTCACCCTTCGAGGTTCAAAAGGCTCTCGAGCATGGTCATAGCACCCTTGGGTCATCCTCCAGGGTTTAAAAGGCTTCCGAGTATGGTCACAGTACCCTTGGGTCACCCTTCAGGGTTCAAAAGACTCTCGACAACCTCAACGGCATCATCACAACCTCAACGGCTTCATTGCTGCCTCAGCGGCTCAATTCTGCCTTAGCGGCCAATGACCAACTGGAAAGACTAACTCTAGCAGCATCGGCACAATGACTGACTTCAACGTCGGCACCAAGACCGACCCCAGCGTCGACATCAACTTTGCCTCAGCGGCTTCATCACAGCCTCAGTGGCTTCAATTCTGTCTCAATGGCCAATGGCCAATCGGGTAAGACCATTATTTAAATTATACACTTGCAACACACTGCTGGTCACTTTCAGCCATCAAAGAAGAAGCCTTAAGACAACTAACAGTTGGGAGAGATCAATTTTTCAGCTCACAGTTGATGAGGCTAGCTGCTCCCAGCTGACCAAGAAAATACAAAGTCCGAAAGGCTCCTGATCATGACCTAAGCCCGACGTTAGGTCAGCATCTAAGCCCGAGCATGGTTCCAGCACCCTCAAGTCACCCTCCGAGGTTCAAAAGGCTCTCAATGGCCACAACTTTTCCTCAACGGCATCATCATAGCCTCAATGGCTTCATCATGTCCTCAGTAGCATCGTCACAACCTCCATGGCCTCATCTCAGCCCTAGCAGCTTCATCTCAGCCTCAACGGCCCCAAGTCTGCCTTGGCAACTCCAAGTTGGCAGATAGCAACAAAAAGAAGACCCAATCAGCTCACATCCGGGAGAGGTCAACTCCTGACTCACAGCTAACGAGCATCCACTTCTAGACTCCGCATCGGGAGAGGATTACTGGTTGCCCTCAACCAATCAAAGGTAATCAACTTACCTCCAATATTGCTTAAAGTTCTTTGAGTTCTTTGAGCAGGCAAAAAGTCCACATAAGGTAGACACAAATTATCCAAAGCAATGCAAAAAGGAAAGGTTCCTCCACTCGGAGGGAATCAGAACCGAAGCTAGCATGAAAAGATAAGTGCAAAGATGAAGAGCTCTACACTCCTTTCGTTTAGCGAGTACAAGGCATGCGATCGCATAAGCTCAGGAGTGTGGGGGGCATCTGATGGGACCAATAAGCCCCATAGGCAACGGTAATCTCATCGGGGTCGGACCTAGTCGGCTCTTGGGTCGGCCTCGGCCACTGGAGTCAGACTCGGCCTCTGGCCTTGGCAAGTCAGACTCGGCCTTAATGTTGGCCCAGATGGCAACCCAAGAGGGGGGTGAATTGGGTTCTTAAAAATTTAACACTTTGAAAATATTTTGATTGTTACAAAGATGCTCAAATGAACTAAATTAATTGAAGCAAAGCACAAATGAGATTAAGAGAGAGAGACAAAGCACGACAAACACAAAAATTTATAGTGGTTCGGTGTATTCAACACCTACGTCCACTCTCAAGTAGCACTTGAGTCCACACTATAATCCATTTGATTACAGCTGAGTTGTTTTACAAGCTCACAACCCAAACTTGTTTTTTCGGGGTCACAACGAACCCAGCTGGTTTTTCTGGGCTCACCAGCACAAAACCCAACCATAAGCTATCCTTAACTTGTCCCGAGGTATACTACCTCCACTAATTCTATCCCCTGATTGAATTAGTAATCAATAATTTGAAAATAAAGTTTACAATACAAGACGGCTCCTTAAATGAGCAAAATAAACAAAGGTAAGAAAAGCCTGTTTGAAGTGATTTGGATTTGAGCTTTTCTTCTTTTCCTCTTCTTCCTTGAATGATTGAATCAGGCCTCAGCTCAGATTCCTCATAAAAATGCAGTTGAGAAGTTGGGAAAAATAGGGCTTTTGCTTTCTTCCTTTTCACTTGGGAAATCCTTCGAGCTTTGAATGCTTTTGATTTCTCTTTGGGCTCTCTAGGATTGGTTGATGTGAGCTTTGAGTCTTTCCTCTTTGATTTCTCTCTCTTTCTTTCACAGGATTTTTTGATTTTTCAGTCTTCTTTTCAAACGAACGGTTCTCCCTTTTTATAGATCTCTTAATCCAAGTTTAGGTGAGAAAAATAGCCGTTACAGAGCAGTTGGATTGCTTCTACACACAAAGAAAACTATCTGTTAGAGATTAGGTGAAAAAATATTACTGTTGGAGTTCGTTTTGACATTTGAAAAATCCGTTCCTGACAAGTTGGAGTCGGCTCCAACTTTTCATGTGTCAGCTCCAAGTCAGGGTGTCCAAAAATAGTAATAAGAAGTTCGTTGAGGAGTCGGCTCCCAAAAAGTTAAGTGTCGGCTCGATGCATTCGGGAGTTGGCTCTAGAATTTAAAGGTGTCGACTCTAACTATATCCAAAAAATGCTCTCTGTACTTAGGTTAGAGTCGGCTTCAGAAACTCAGGTGTCAGCTCTGCAACTTTCAGGTGTCGGCTCTCGAACTCCAGGTATCGGCTCAGAAAACTGACGTAGAAATCACTTCTCTGTATCTCAGGTTGGAGTCGGCTCCGAAACTCTAGGTGTCGACTTCAAACCGTGCCGAAATCCTAGAAAAGTTCTGATACGCCCTGGGGTCGGCTCCGGACTGTTGAGGTGTCGACTCTAAGTTCTGAACTTAAATAATTTCCTTTCAAATTTGATTCAAAACTTATTCCTTTTGATTAATTAATCAACCTCAATGCATAAACACTTATCAAATATATCAGAAACAAGATGAATATACTCATGGCTTTTGTTAATCATCAAAATCAATAATTGGGTCAACACTCAGCCAGTCAACCTTGGCCTCGGCAAGTCAGGCTTGGTCTCAGCCAGTCAACCTTGGCCTCAACCAGTCAACCTCGGCCTCGGCAAGTTAGACTCGGCCTTAGCCAATTAAGCCTCGGCCTCGGCCTCAACCAGTTAGCCTCGACAAGTCAGACTCGGCCTCAGCCAGTCAGCCTTGGCAAGTCAGACTTGGCCTCAGCCAGTCGGCCTCGGCAAGTCAGACTGGGCCTCAGCCAGTCAGCTCGGCAAGTCAGACTCGGCCTTGGCAAGTTGGCCTCGGCCTCAGCCAGTCAACCTGGCCTCAACCAGTCAGCCTCGGCAAGTCGGCCTTGGCTCAACCTCAGCCTCAGCCAGTCAACCTTGGCCTCAGCAAGTCAGACTCAGCTTCATCCAGTCAGCCTTGGCCTCAGCAAGTCAAACTCGGCCTCAGTCAGTCATCCTCGGCAAGTCAGACTCAGCCTTTGCCAGTCAGCCTCGGCAAGTTAGACTCATATTAGCCATTTAACCTCGGCCTCGGCAAGTCAAACTCGGCCTCAGCCAGTCAGCCTCGGCCTTGGCAAGTCAGACTCGGCCTCAGTCAGTCAGCCTTGGCAAGTCAGACTCGACCTCAGCCAGTCAACCTTACCCTCGGCAAGTCAGACTCTGCCTCAGCTAGTCAGCCTCGGCAAGTCAGACTCGCCTCAGCCAGTTAACCTCGGCCTCGCCGAGTCAGGCTTGGCCTCAGCCAGTCAGCCTTGGCCTCGGCCTCGGCCTCAGCCAATCAGCCTCAACAAGTCAGACTCGGCCTCAGCTAGTCAACCTCGGCAAGTCAGACCTTGCCATCAACATCGGCCACCCATGTAGGACCCCAATGGCCACCGAGGTGAGACTCATTATGGGACCCACGTGTCTAGCTCCACCACTCATCACTGTCCGCATAGGACAATAGAAGTGTGGCATGGGGGACACATCTGACAAACGCCGTAATGACTGCCCACGCCTTGCAGTAGCCTGCAACAGCTATCCATGTCAAGCAGCACCCACCAACTGGCTGCAGCCACCCATACCTGACGGAACATGACCTGCAGCTCTGACATGCCTCAAGGAGGCAAATCTCACTATACTGCCCCTATCATAAATGCTCTAACAAGTGATCATGCCCCAAGATTGGCAAGCTCAAAGCGTCAATAAAATGGGTAATAGGGACCCACGACCAGGTAACTCAACACACAACTCCTAAACGCTCATACGCTAACAGAGAGCATCTCTCTAACTCTCTCTTTTTGAGCTTTCCCAAGCTCACGGCTATTGCCCAAGTTACTCACTTGAGCGTCGGAGGGTTCCCGCCGGAATTTCTGGTCCTCAAAACTTTTTGCAGGCTTCCAAGCGTGAGGAGCTCGCCAAAAGATCCTTAGCTCGCTGGAGAAGACGATTGGACGCTCACGGATGCTCGAGGAGGGTGATTTGGCGACAACAATATCATTATTTTTAAATTTCATTTATATTTTGTTATAAATTTTTGTCTTCTAAGAGGTTTTTTTTTTGAAAAAAACTGGCTTTCTAATAAAAAGAATTTTTTTTTCTTAAAACCATATTAGAGTACTATGTATTCAAACACTATATAACAATCATTACTTATATAAGATCCATGAACACTTGCAATATTAAATTAAGATGTTGAGAACTTTTAAGAAGTAAATAGCATTGCTTTGAAGCATTGACAACTAGCAAAGAGAACTGGCGGAAGAATATACACATTTTAAAGGTAAATGCTTTATTGCCTTAAGAGGAGCCAAACGTGTTCTCGCTACTGTATGTTACTTGTTCTCGCCACTGTACGTTATGCAAAGAAAACCATGTATGTATGCAAAGAAAACCATCTTCATCTTTATTTTCCTCATAGATTGCAAATATTAGAGCAGCTCCATTTTACAAAATATAAAAATAATATAACAACATAAGAAATATAACAAATCAAAGCACAAAATTTAATCATGTTTGACCTATGGGTGGTGATAACGCCTGATCACTGAACTTAGACGTTGGGAAGATGTGCTCGCTTGCTAATGGGGTCCTCTCCATGCGGGTTGACCTACAAAAAGTTTCAAGACTGGAGGGGGCTCCGGTAGGGACCCTCCGACGCCCAAGTTAGCAATCGAGGTCACAGCCGAAGGGAGCTCGAGAGAGCTCTTAGGGGCAGAAAGAACTCCGAGAGTCGGGGTTCTTTCAGGGATGATGGTGTAAGTGAGCACTTGTGTTCACATACCTGGGTCTCTAGTTGACTTACCCTTTTATAGACGTTCGACACTTGCATGGGGATTAGCTACGTGAGGTTCCGCGAGGGAGAGATATCCGCGGAACACGTGGAAGTTACGTGAATTTAGGTTGGCCGGTAGGTTCTATCCCATCAGAGGGGGAGATGGCGGTTGGTGGGCTAGGTCCCATCAGTCGGTGGGGCCAGTTGGTAGGTGGGCCAGGTCCCATCGATGGCGTGGCCAGACGATAGGTGGGCCTGGCAGTGTCAATCTGTGCGAGTTAGAAAGTTGATGGTCTTGACGGCCGGGGTCGACTTAGAGAGGTCGGGGCTGCCTCGGTTTATCTGGAGAGGCCGGAGCTGACACGGAGGAGCTGGGGCAACACGGCGCTGCCTCGGCTTATCTGGAGAGGCCAGGGCCCGACGAGGGCCGCCAGGGCTGATGTGTCCGTGTCACTTAGTTAATTTTGCCATGATTACCCATGTGGCTTCATCAGCCACATCAGATGCCCCTCGCTCCTGAGCGTGAAAGGCCACGTGTCTGCTGTCCTTTGGGCGAAAGGGGCACAACAATTTAAAAAATGATTGCCAGTTATGGGTACCTTTAATGGCGGATGAGCTAGCGTGCTTTCTCGAGGCAGTGTTGCTTCGAAAATCTCCCGCAATCAAGCGGGGAGGGAGTTGACGTGGCATCGGGCATCCCGAGGGGGCGCATCTCGAAGGATGGGAAAAAGGTGGACGCATCATTGCCTCCCCGCTCTTCATGCACCATCATTGGCCGGGGATCCCGCTCCTTGGGCCGGACCGAGGCGAGGCGCCTCGGGCACAGGCGAAAATTGTCGGCGGTTGGGCACCTGGCGTAATGGTTGCGGGCCACGTGGCGAGATCTTGGGTGATGCGATTCGAAGCCGGGGTATAAAGCCGCTCTGTGTGCTCGGGGAGGACCTTTACACTGCCATTGTTTCCTCTGCATCCTCTCCATCTTCTTCTCCTGAGCCCTGAGTTCCCTTGCGACCCGAGACCCTCAAACTTCGCCTTCTTCTTAAACCTCATGTCAGTTTCCCTTTTCGTCCTTCTTTCCTTGACTCATAGACCGCCGGGCCATTAGGGAGGGTAAGAGACCAGTAGTGGAGTCCCCTCGCTCCTCTGATGAGGATCACACCTCATCAGCTAGCCGAGTGCCCCGACCGGTGGGTGGAATCACCATCTGTGACCGGCCAGTGGTGAGTAACCAACCGTCTGCTCAAACCTCCCCGGTGAGAGCAGTTCCCTCCTCCTTCAACTGTCTGGCGCCTCCTTCGACTGCCGGTCTCGATCCGGCAGGGCCGGGGGGGTGGCTTCCACATAACCCCCGAAGAAATAGAGGTCCTTAGGGCCATGTATAGGGTCCCTAGCTTTATCCGTCTGTCCGCACCAGGGCTCGAGGACAGAGTGAACTCCAACCTCCCCAGTCGGGTTGCTCTGTATGAGGAATTCTTTCGGTGTGGGCTGCGCCTCCCCTTCCATCCTTTTTTCTTGAATCTGTTGAAAAGGTATAGGTTAGTGCCAGCGCAGCTGACTCCGAACTCGATTCGGATCATCTACGCCTTTGTCATCCTTTGCTTTTTCCAGGGCTCCGAGGCCAGACTGTCTTTGTTCCGAGCTTTTTATAAGCTCCGCTGCCAAGGTGAGGGGGCCTGGTGGGTATTCATCGCCAGGCCGGGTAGGGCCCTTCCTCTAGGTCTCCCATCTAAGATTAGGGGGTGGAAGTCCCGATTCCTATTTGCCCATGTAGAGGGGGTGAGGGCCGACTGGAGAGAGCCAGATGTCAGCCCCAATGAAAACTCAATCATGGGTGAGAGGGACGGAGAACTTTTTCGCTGCCTGTCCTCTTGCGAGATCCCCTCTTACAAGGAACTCCTATCCGAGGAGAACTTGTACGAGGCCGAATTGGCCTCGGCAGTTGGTGAGCACGAAAACTATCCTTCTCACCTCCGGCCCAGTGCTTTATTATATATTCTTACTAACATGTTTCCTTTTTTATGCAGCAATGAAAATTTCCACCGAAAAGTTGGAAGCCGCCATGTGCCGCCAGAGAAGGCAGGCGGTAGGCGAGGAGGTGAGGCCGGCAAAAAGGCCGCGGAAGAAGGCCCAGGCTGAGCCAGCCCAAACCCCGAAGTCCCCGCAACCCAGGCAGGGGTGGCGCCTGCGGAGGAGCCGGCCAGGGAGGCACCGGCTGAAGAGGTGGTCTCGGACTCGGCCGAGGCCGAGGTAGAAGAGGGGAGATTCCAGCCACCACAATAACGGTCGTGGTGGTCCTGGACCCCGAAGGAGAAATTCCTACCGCCGCAGACTTAGCCGAGGCGGGGCAGGTCAAAACCACCGCAGAAAGGGCTCCTCCACCTGCCGAGGAGGTGGAGGCAGCGACAGAGAGAGCCGACGCCGGGGGGAAGGTGACCGGCAAGCATAGGGCCAAGCCGGGGAGCTCATCCCGGCGGTCAATTCGCCACCCGGCTCGGTAGGCAATCGACGAGGTTCCGAGGCGGCAGCAGCGGCCGGCGCCCAGGCTCGCCTCCATGAAAGATGTCGGGGAGTCCTTTTATCTTTTGTCGAGGACACGGTCCTCGTGAATTAACGAGGAGATGGAGCAACAGTCCATCGCCGGGATCCTCGACATGGTGTTTGTGTCGGTGCTTCAGGTAACCCTTCATCCCTGGTCCTTCTTTGGTGCGCCTCAGTTGACATATAACTGACGAGCTTGTTTGGTATAGATGGCCAATGGGGCCCTCGCCCTCCGTGAAGCAATGTCCTGATCGGGCGACCTGCTCGGCTGCTCCCAGGAAAGAGTCAAAAGATATAAAGGGTAGTTCCATGGGTTGGCCGAGAGGCTGCTCGGCAGCAGGCGGAGGCCAAGGCCCGAGAGGAGGACCTGGGGGCAGGCTCAAGGAAGCGGAGAGCCGGGTCGAGATAGAAGACGGCTGAGCTTCCATGGCCGAGACCAAGCTGGCCCTAGTTTTAGCCAGGCTAGAGGCGACCGGACAAGGATAAGGAGCTGGTCTGCCAGCTCCAGCATGCAGAGGGCCGGGCTGATGCGGCGGCGGATGAGACCCATGCCGCAATGGAGAGAGCCGCTGCAGCGGAAATGGCGGTGGTTAAGGCAGGATATGGGTGGGCCGAGGTGTTGGCCCACGCCCATGAAGCTAGAGCTCACGCCGAGGAGGTGAAAGCCGCGCCTGGAAGGCTGAGGCGCAGGCCAGGGAGGCCGAGGCCTGAGCCGACAATGTTGCCAACTTCAAAGCTTCACCGGAGTTTGAATAGGAAGTCATTGAGGCCAGCATCGATGCCTATGTGAAGGAAGGGCTTCAATTTGTGTAAAGCGAAGATGTCTGCAGCCTTCAACATTAACAGCTCTGATCTTGAGAAGATCCAGCTTGGGGATCTCAACGGTGAAGAATCGGAGGGGGAGGAGGAGGCCGGGGAAGAGCCAGGGCCGAGCGGGCCCTGAGATATTTGTATCTTTTATTTTAGCATTTCCTCTTTCATCTTGTATTTTCTTTTTGCAACAGACTTCGGTTTAGATTTTGTAATTATTACAAGATGTCAATGAAAAGGGATCTTTCTTCCAAGGTATCTTCTTCTATCTTTCTGTTCATAAGTGCCTTGCATGTTTGTGACGTTGCGGCGATTCCATAGACTTAGGCTCGATAGTGATTGAATAAATCCGCCAAGGCTCGCGCCGTTGTTCAAGCTTGTGGTCCATTAAGGTCCCGGCCGGGCAAGCAAGGTAGTTTGGCACCGGCCACAGGGGAAATCCGGATATACCTACGTGGCCTTTAGAACAATCTTAAGGATTTGCCTGCGAACTTAGGGGGATACCTTTGAATGAGTACAAGGCTGTCGGGCCCGTGAAATGCCTTAGGGGCCGATTTGAAGGTGATTTGAGCGGGTACGGGATGTTAGGGATGGCGTAGAATCGAGCGGTGTTCTGTTAGCCATGATGCTGCCGAACTCCTTGAACCATCTCAGGGGTTTGTTTGCCGGTCTGAGGGGTAACTCGATCGGGTACAGAGCTGTTAGGATCTTGAACCGATTTGGGGCACCTCCGTGCTGGGGCCGAGTGGTGTCCTGTTAGCCGCGATGCTGGCGAGAATATTTTAACTGCCTCGGGGGTTTGTGTGCCAGCCCGAGGGGCGACTCGACCGGGTACAGAGCTGTTAGGGTCTTGAACCAACTCGGAGGCACCTCCGTGCCAGGGCCGAGTGGTGTCTGGTTAGCCGCGATGCCGGTGAGAACATTTTACCTACCTTGGGGGTTTGTGTGCCGGTCCGAGGGGTGACTCGACTGGGTACGGAGCTGTTAGGGTTTTGAACCGACTCGGGGGCACCTCCGTGCCGGGGCCGAGTGGTGTCCCGTTAGCCGCGATGCCGGCGATAACATTTTAATCACCTCAGGGGTTTGTGTGCCGGCCCGAGGGATGACTCGATCGGGTACGAAGCTGTTAGAGTCTTGAACCGACTCGGGGGCACCTCTGTGCTGGGGCCGAGTGGTGTTCCATTAGCCGCGATGCTAGCGAGAACATTTTAACTACCTTGAGGTTTGTGTGCCGGCCTGAGGGGCGACTCGACCGGGTATGAAGCTGTTAGGGTCTTGAACTGACTCGGAGGCACCTTCGTGCCGGGATCGAGTGGTGTCCCGTTAGCCGCGATGCCGGCGAGAACATTTTAACCACCTCAGGGGTTTGTGTGCTGGCCAAGGGGCGACTCGACCGGGTATGAAGCTGTTAGAGTCTTGAACCGACTCGGGGGCACCTCCGTACCAGACTGAGTGGTGTCCTGTTAGCTGCAATGCCAGCGAGAATATTTTAACCACCTCGGGGTTTTGTGTGCCGGCCCGAGGGGCGACTCGATCGGGTACGAAGCTGTTAGGGTCTTGAACCGACTCGAGGGCACCTCCGTGTCGGGGCCGAGTGGTGTCCCGTTAGCCGCGATGCCGGCGAGAACATTTTAACCGCCTCGGGGGTTTGTGTGCCGGCCCGAGGGGTGACTCGATCGGGTACAAAGCTGTTAGGGTCTTGAACCGACTCGGGGGCACCTCTGTGCTGGGGTCGAGTGGTGTCCCGTTAGCCACGATGCCGGTGAGAACATTTTAATCGACTTGGGGGTTTGTGTGCTGGCCCGAGGGGCGACTTGATCGGGTATAGAGCTATTAGGGTCTTGAACCGACTCGGAGGCACCTCCTTGCCGGCGCCGAGTGGTGCTCCGTTAGCCGTGATGCCGGCAAGAACATTTTAATCGCCTTGGGGGTTTGTGTGCCGTTCCGAGGGTCGACTCGATCCGGTACGGAGCTGTTAGGGTCTTGAACCGACTCAGAGGCACCTCCTTGCCGGGGCTGAGTGATATCCCGTTAGCCGCAATGCCGGCGAGCTCTTTTTGAGATCAGATCCTCGAACACAAGGAAGAATCGGGTGTGGTGTTGAAGGAGATCCTTTATTGCTCATCATATGGAGAGATACACTATTGATAGTATTGGCGAAGGTTGTCCGCATTCCAAGTATGCAGGATAGGTCGGCCGTTGAGCTCTTCAATTCGGTACGCCCCTTGGTGAAGCGTCTTAGTGACATAGTAAGGACCTTCCCAATTGGGGGACAGTTTGCCTCCCTCTGTAGGCTTGGATACTTCGGCCTTCCTGAGAACCAGATCTCCGGGGCAGAATACTGTGGGGCACACGCCCGGTGCTCTATGTAGGCGTCCCTTGCGATGCCGTCGACGGAGGTGGTCAAGCAGGAAAGGTTGTCGGCTTTGACGTTCTTGCTCCGAGGGATATAGCTGATGTTGAAGTAAGTTAGCGGAGAGACTAAAAGTCAAACCTTGTCCAGGTATTGAGCCATAGTGGGGTCCCGCGCCTCGTACTCTCCATTGATTTGTCTGGAGATGAGTTGCGAATCAGTGAAGGCTCTGAGCCGCTTTACTCCAAATTCCTGGGCGAGCCTCAGCTTCGCCAACAGGGCCTCGTACTCGGCCTGATTGTTCGTGGCTTCGAACAGAAACCGAAGGGCGCACTCCACCTTCTCTCCGTTCGGGCCTGTGAGGATGAGGCCGTCACTGCTTCCTTGGGAGTTCGAGGTGCCATCTACATGGACGATCTAGGACTCCCTGCCGTCACCTGGCTTGGTGTTTGATTGTCTCACAGAAACCTCCTCGGCTGACTCCTCCGCCTAGGTGCACTCAACCAGAAAATCAGCTAGAACTTGGAACTTTAGAGCCGGTCTCGCTTGGAAAGAGAGATCAAATTCTCTTAGCTTGATGGTCTATTTGGCGAGTCGGTCTGAGGTGTCCGGATGAGCCAGAATGGCTCGAAGGGGCTGGTCCGTGAGCACCACAATAGGGTGAGCCTGGAAATATGGGCGGAGACGCCGGGCAGAGATGATCAAGGCGAAGATGATTTTTTCTGTCTTGGAGTACCTAACTTCTGCATCATGAAGCACTTTGCTTACATAATAGACGGGCTTTGGGTACCGTCGGCATCCAAGCGCACCAAAACGGAACTGACAGCCTCTAGAGAAGTAGCAAGATAGAGGAAAAGACTCTCCCCGTCCTTTGGCTTCGATAGGAGTTGCGGGGAGGATAGGAATGCCTTCAATCCGTCGAAGGCCTTCTGACAGTCGTCCGTCCACTCGAAACTGTTGACCTTCCGCAGGGCTTTGAAGAAGAGCAAGCACCTCTCGGCTGACTTGGAGAGGAAACGACTTAGGGCTGCCACCCTCCCTGTAAGCCACTGCACTTCCTTCTTGCTAGACGGTGGCCTCATGTCGAGGATGGCACCGATCTTCTCTGGGTTCGTCTCGATCCCTTGCTGGGTCACCATAAAGCCTAAGAACTTGCCCGCCGTGACGCCGAAGGCACACTTCTTCGGGTTCAACTTGACTTGAAAACGGTGAAGGTTGTTGAAAGTCTCCTCCTGGTTGGAAATGTGGTCGGCGGCACGGGTGCTCTTTGTCAGCATGTCATCCACATAGACTTCCATGTTTCGGCGCAGATGATCTTGGAAGACTTTGTTCATCAACCTTTGATAAGTCGCCTCCGCATTCTTAAGGCCGAAAGGCATTATCTTGTAACAATAAATGCCCTTCTCTGTCACAAAGGAAGTGTGCTCCTCGTCGCTTGGGTCCATCTTTATTTGGTTGTACCCGGAGAAAGCATCCATGAAGCTGAGAAGCTCATGGCCGGAGGTAGAGTCCACCAGCTGGTCGATCTAGGGTAGAGGGAAACTGTCTTTCAGGCACTCCTTGTTGAGGTCGGTGAAGTCGATACAGATCCTCCAGCTCCCATTTGCTTTTTGGACCATGACCACGTTGGCCAGCCAGCTGGGGTAATGTACTTCTCGGATGTGATTGGTGCCAAGCAGCTTGTTGACCTCCTCGTCGATGGCTTTTTGCCGCTCGGGAGCGAAGCTTCTCTTCCTTTGGCGAATCGGGCGATGCTTTGGATCGATGTTGAGCTTATGGGTGATTACCTCCTGGGGGATACCGGGCATGTCGGATGCCGACCAGGCAAATATGTCTGAGTTGGCCCACAGGAAAGTCAAGAGACGATCGCGATCCTCTGGAGGGAGGAGTCCGCCGATGCGCATGGTCCTTGTCGGTTCGTCCCCTAGTGGAAAAGTCAAGAGCTGTTTGGCCGGCTCTCCTCCTTTGTTGGACTCCCTAGGGTCAGGTGCTTCCGAGGCCGGCTCGGCCTCCTGAGGACTTGAAGCCGCATGGTAGCAAGGCAGGACCGGGTTGACTTCACCCCGCATCTCACCGACCCCGCTACTAGTAGGGAACTGCACAATCAGTCACCTGGTGGAGATGATCGCATCCAGGAGGTTGAGGCCTGGTCGCCCGAGGATGACATTGTACACCAAGGGGACTCGCATGACTAGGAATTTCATAATAACTATGCTTTGGCATGGCGGCATCCCGGCTGTCACGGGCAAGGAGATTTCACCTTCGACCCTCACCGAATCTCCTGTAAATCTGACTAGAGGAGCCACCACGGGCTGGAGAGAATCAACGGACAAGCCCATCCTAACAAATGCATCGTAAGTAAGGATGTCAGCTGAGCTGCCACTATCAACCAAGATCCTCTTTACAGGGTGCTTGGCGATCGTCATCGAGACGACAACGCCTTCATTGTTTACATTTTCTACAACTGCTGACCCCCCTCCCTGGGAATTACATTATCCGGTGCTTCCTCCCCACTCGGCCGCTTGAATGAAGAGGCTGCCCCTAGGACACCATTCCCACCGTCCATTCCGTCGGGGCATTGTCAATGGCAGCTTGAGCAGGCGGAGGCCCCATGAGAGTCGGCACCGGCGGGGGTGCCTTTTGGATGTACTTTCTGAGGTAGCCCCGCTAGATGAGCTCCTCAATAGCGGGCTTCAAACTATAGCAGCTATCGGTGTCATGGCCATAGTCTCGATGGAAACGACAATAACGACTTTTGTCACGGGGGAGGCCCTTCTTCATGGGAGGAGGTCGGCAGAGATAGGGCTCGCCCTCAATCTCCATGAGGATATGAGAGTGATGGATGAGGAGAGGCGTGAGCTTGCTCTCCAAGGGGGCGAGACTTCAACATCTATTGTCCGATCAGCGAGGCGGCTCAGGCCTCCGGGGGTGAGAGGACCCACTTGGCTCAGAACGGGCAGGCTTTCGGCCGGATCCTCTCGCAGATTCCCGACGGGTGAGGTCATCCTCATCTACGCAGATGTATTTCTTTGCCCGGAGGAGGAGGTCGGAGTAGGAGCCAGGGGGCTTCTTGTCCAAGGAGAAAGTGAAGCGCGAAGGGAGGAGCCCCTGCTTCAGTGCCAATGTTGCCACCGCGTCGTCCAGATGGTAGACCTCGAGGGCGGCGGTCTTGAATCGGGCGACAAATTCCCAAAGTGACTCTCCTTCCTTTTGCCGTACGGAGAAGAGGCTATCTGCAACCCTTGGGATTCTCCGGCAGGCGTCGAAGTGTGCCAAAAAAGCCCTTTCCAGTTTTCGAAAGGAAACAATGCTGTGAGGGGACAGACGGGTGTGCCAGGTGCGGGCGGCTTTCCGCAGGGTGGCGAGGAAAGCCTTGTACAGAAGGGCATCCGTAGCCCCCTGGACTTGCATGAGGGTTTTGTAGCTCTCGAGGTGGTCGAGGGGATCCATCGTACCGTCGTACGAATCCAACTGAGGGAATCGAAATCTGGAGGGTACGAGTTCCTCCAATATTCAGCGGGTATAGGGAGGATGGGTGTCATACTTCTCCTTCGGTTGGTTGTTAATCTTTCTGGCAAGCTCGTCCAACCACCGGTGGTACTCGTCCAGGCGCTCCTCTGCCTGGCAGCTGATTACTAGCGCCCTCCTGGACTGCTCGTAGGATGAGGAAGAATAAGATGGAGAGGAATGCGGGAGGTGAGACCTCCGCTTTGGCTCTTCCTAGCGCCGAGGCTCCGGGGAGAACTTGCCCGGGTCACAGTTGGGAGAACATGGCCTTTTATGGGGCTCCCGACGAGGCTTCCTCAGAGAGCCTTGACGATGGCCGACCTCTTGCTGAGGGGATCTTTCCATCGCAGACTGCTGGCTAGCAAGTGGAGGAGTAGTCGGATGCTAGGTAGCCATGGACTGTTGCTCCTGGAGCCCGTGGACCATGGCGGTGAGGGCTTGAACTTGTTGGGTAAGGGCCGCCAGCTGATCAGCTGGGGCTGTTGCATCTGGTGGCGGGCAGACGACGGAGGATCGGCGGTTGGAAGGTTAATTTCCTGTGGCCTAGCCGGTGGGGGATGCCCCCCATGGTAGCTGGTAGAAGCGTCTTGAGATCGCGTCACCACCATTGCTTAGTGGACAAAGGGGGAACACTCATGAGCGAATGCTATAGGGTTCGCGTCTTCCTTCTTTCCCCCTACCTGGCACGCCAATCTGATGACGCCCAATCACTGGACTTAGACATTGGGAAGATGTGCTCGAGAGAGCTCCTTAGGGGCAGAAAGAACTCCGAGAGTCGGGGTTCTTTCAGGGATGATAGTGTAAGTGAGCACTTGTGTTCACATACCTGGGTCTCCAGTTGACTTACCCTTTTATAGACGTTCAACACTTGCATGGGGATTAGCTACATGAGGTTCCGCAAGGGAGAGATGTATGTAGAACATGTGGAAGTTACATGAATTTGGGCTGATCGTTAGGTTCTGTCCCATCGGAGAGGAGGGAGCCGGCGGTTGGTGGGCCAGGTCCCATCGGTTGGCAGGGCCAGTTGGTAGGTGGGCCTGGTCCCATCGATGGCGTAGCCATGCGGTAGGTGGGCTTGGCTGTGTCAATCTGTGCGAGTTAGAAAGTTGATGGTCTTGGCGGCTGGGGTCGACTTGGAGAGGTCGCGGCCGCTTCGGCTTATCTGGAGAGGCCGGGGCCGACACGGAGGAGCTGGGGCAGACACAGGGCCGACTTAGAGAAGTCGGGGCCGTCTAGGCTTATTGGAGAGGCCGAGGCCGACGAGGGCTGTCGAGGCCGACACGAAGGAGCCGGGGTAGATGTGGGGCCGACTTGGAGAAGTCGGAGCTGCCTCGGCTTATCTGGAGAGGCCGGGGCCCGACGAGGGCTGCCGGGGCTGATGTGTTCGTGCCACTTAGTTAATTTTGCCATAATTACTCACGTGGCTTCATCAGCTACATCAGGTGGTAAGGTATTCTTAACAAAAATGAAGATGGCTTTCTTTACACTGAGCTTTATTCTCCAAACAACATAAATAAACTGCCCAATAGTTAAATATGCAGGGACTAGACACATGAATCACTACAAGAAATGTATACTTTAAAGATTAGCATGAGAATATAAAACTATAATCATAGCCATCAAACCTGTTGCCAACAAACTCAGGCCGGGGTTATGAATCCTCACTCTTGAAATATTTTTCATCCTAACACAATTTATATAAATCAATAAGAGCATACAAATTTTATATCAATCGCAATCCAAGGCTAATTACGAATACAGTATGGCAATAGAGAATAAAGAAACTTCACCACCAACCTAAAATTAGTAGATGTTATTAGTATACGCAAGTACTGTCAACATGAACTACTAAATATATATTTTGAAAAAAAAAATTCAAATTAAAGAATAGAAAAGAATACAAAATACTGCTACCCAAGGTCTAGCTAGCCATTAAGAAGACTGACTGAATCAGGTACATTATGAGAGAAGCTTAAAAGGGGATGGGGATAGAAAAAGATAGAAAGAAACCAACTTCTTATCAATGTCAGGTATGTCGCTCCTTTCACCCTTCTCAAAATCACCTACATTATAAGAAAATCTCATAGGGATTTCGTCTGAATACTTCTTTCGAATACAAGCAACTTCTGCCTACCTCCTTTTTAAAACATAATAATAAATATCTTAAATGCACAGAAAAATGAAAGAAACTAGATAATAAATAAAATGCAGTGCAAGTTAATACTAGCAGCATATGGTTGCAGAAGAAAGTTGAGCTCTTAGAACAATAACATTAACACAATGTGATATCCACAAATGCAAAGCAAGAACAGCCTTTGAACCTATACATATACACCAAAAAGAAAACCCTAGTTTCTAATGGATAAGAGAGATGCAATCAACAAATACTACCTAAATTCATAAGAAAGCAAAAATTTTTTGTTAGCAAAAGCATCGGGGTTCAAATCTTTGCTCCTTATGCATAGAAAAAGTCTGAGACGACTTTCAGTTACCATTCAAGTATTTCAAATTCTTTTAGTTCTTGTAGATTAACAACCCAACAATTTCAAAGAAAAAGAATCTTAAATACCAAACAAATTTTGTGCCAGGTCTTATATCATGGCAATTTGCATAAGAACACTGCAAGCATAAGAGCAAAAAAATAGCAAAAAGGCTTAATATCAAACTACAACAGATTGTTAACAGAAATCATAGAAGTAATTGACAATAAAAGAGAATAGAATCCGGTGTTACAAGCCCTCAAAAACATGAAGTGCTACGGCACATGAAAAGGTAACATGTGTGGCTTCAATACATCAAGTATTTAACCATAATCATGTATTTCAATGACACAGATGGAATTTTGTATGAGCAGTGCTACAGAACTATTGAAACCTTATACGTACATTGATGAAAGCCTACATATAAAATAGGTCATGGCATGGGATGATAAAGCAAGTCTTTTCTCTATATCAATAAACTATATGTAATGCCGACATTCAATTCAAATATAGTCACAAATGGCGGCAGGATTTGCAGAACTAGGCTTTTAATAAAGTACTAAATTATCATTTATTTCACAATTGTGCAATCGAAACAATCAACAACCACAAAAGGCCTACAATATTGCAATTCAAAACCAAAAGAACATGTTCAAATGTGAGCTTTTAATCATACATATACATATAGTCTGGCTGCTTTTCAAGGCAGTGAATGCTAACTTCACCCGGCACCGAAATATGCTTTTTCTCCAGATGTTCTAGTCATAAGACAAACATTCAAAATCAAAAAATCCTTGATTAACATAAAATATGCTTATGCATTATATAGAACAAAAATGCATTGAAACCATAACCTAGAGGTTCTCACAAAACACTAGAAAAAATGTCAATGCTCAAGACTAAATGTATTATTTAGGATATATGCATGTCACACGTATAATACAATATACTGAAAAATTAAAACAGCAATGCCATAAATTCATTAGTTTAAACAAGACTAAACGCTCCACCCGTTTACATTGCTAGGGGTAAAACTTAAATTGTATATGTATGTATAGACAACAAATTCTATAAATTGTATACAATATAAATAACATTAAAGCATAGAAAGAGAGATCAAAAGTCAGAAGGCTTATAATTATTATACAATTTTAATTATTATTATTATTTAAATTAAAGTGTCTATCTCTAAGGAAAACAAAATAGAGTGGATTGCATCACAAATTATTTCAATTTAAAATTGTACATACACACCTATTATTCCTTTGAAACTATTGAAGGCTGTGATTTAAAGTGTTTCATACGTTAGAACCAAAGGAAAAGTCTTTGTACATCGTCTCAGGTGCAGTATGGCCTACACCAGATGTAATGATTCATTCGTGCGCAGGGTTGCACAAGAGGGCTCACTCATGAGTTTCGCATCGCAGGCGCGTGAATTTGCACGCAGACGAATCACCACATCCAATGCAGGTCATGCTGCATTGAAGCAGTGTACAAAGACTTTTCCTAAAACCAAGACTTATGGATTATAGAGCCTTCTATCATGACTGAAAGGCCCTATGTAGCAGGAATGAAAGAACTATGACAACAAGTCAAGTCAGCTCATTTTGATGAGAATTAACATGATAACCCAACACGAAATTGGCATTCAACCTTCTAACCTAACCTGCTACCTGCCAAAATATTGATATTGCATCTTCCTAAAAGGGTTCAATTAACTACTGGATTTCGATATTGATGGCAAATGCCCAACCTAGTTGTGCCAACATGGATGTACTTTAAAATCAGGTTCAAATCAGTGTATGCTGAACCTAAGCTTTTTCTTCCGTGCTTAAGTAATTCAATTTAATAATATAAAATTATTATACAGAATATTATACTTGAAAGTAATTTGGCATGTTATTTAATTTTTAATAATAAAAAATTATTCTGAATCATAATAATTTGGTTTCCTTTAAAAAGATGGGTATTTAATTTTATTAACAAGGCCTAGTTTAGGAGGTTTTTTTTTTTTTTTTTTTCCTTTCTAAAATTATCTTCTTTCCTTGCACCTCTCGTCTTTGTCCACCCAGCATTTCGTGTTGATCTGGTTGTCTCTGTTTATGAATCCAAGAGGCATTTTAAATTGTAGTCCACCACAATTCTAAATTTCAAAATCAAAATGACTCTTTTTTAAAAAAAACACGTAACTCACCTGAAAACATGATTTTTTCAAAATTTTAAAAGATTTACAAAGAACTTTTAATGATCTCCACATAACTTTAAAATAAAGTATAAAAATTTTAATATTTTCAAGATATACGGAATCTTTGTTTAACTCTTTGTTCAAGATGAAATAACAGCCGTGAATATTTTTTTTTGATTGGTATTGAACCTGAGCTATGTGGTCAAGATCATTATTTTTATTCTTTTAATTCCTAAAATATTTAGATGTTTTATTAATTTTAGTAACTAATTAATTTTTTATTTAATAACTTTTATGCATCCAGATTTGATTGTATGGTATCATGAGCCAGCCCATGCAGCCCAATGGAATGGTGGAGGCCTTCGGCCTTGAGGGTTCAGATGAGTGTAGAAGTCAACAATGTTTGTGGTGGGTAATGCGTTTGTTACAGGGAAAAGTCTTGCTACACTGAAGGCGATGCAGCAGAAGCTGCACTATGCTCGATGAATTGGGATGCATCGTATGTGTACGCACATGCTAAAAAAAAGTTTTTTTAATAGGTATGCATGCATGCGTTATGTGTTAATCACTGAGCACGATGTAGCAAGACTTTCTCTTGTTAGGATACGATAAATTATGCACACTTTTGATATTTTAAAATTTTCAAACTACTTGCTCCTACTATCAGCTTCTTTTTTTTTTCCTTTTTCTTTTTTTTTACAATACTATCAGCTTTGATCGAATGCGTGGTGAGAGGTAATGTGGCATCTCAACACCCATAGTGGGATGTGACGTGATGTAACTTTTAAAATCTGAAACCAAAATTTCATATTTACCCATGGCTGATTTGTATGGCCCAAATATCTTTTTAATATTTTTAAAATATTTTTTTAAATAACAAAGTTGGAAAAAAATAGAATCATAAAATATCATATACGATTTTATTTTAGTTTCTTAATATTTTAAAATTTAATTCAAACTTAATCGAATTTAAATTTAAAAAAAAATATTCAAAAAAAATATTTAAAAAATATATAATTTTTTAATGGTTATAGCTTATATTATATTTTTTTTTTTAAAAAATATAAACACAACTTATTTAGTTTATTTTATTTTTTATAAATTAAATTTATTTTAATTTTGGATCATATTTAGATAAAAAATTAGTGTTTATCTAGTTCATTTTTATAAGCAGTATGGATATGATTAAGTTATAGATATAATAAATTGGTTCGTTTATGTGTTTGGATTTAATTTTTTTTAAAATTTAATCAATTTTATTTTAGGTTTTAAAACTTGATACAAATTCGAATAGCATTAAAAAATAAAATACTTGACCCATTATCATGCATAGCATATACAGAAAATAAATTTTCAAACAAAAATTGGATACATGTTTTCTCTAATAAAAATAGTTATATATTAATTCTATATTAGCATATAAAAACAAAAATTGGATACATGTTTTCTCCAATAAAAAAAGTTATATATTAATTCTATATTAGCATATAAATATTATTTTTGAAAAAAATAGGATATGAAATGATAATATTCTTTGCCTCCATGGATATGGATATGGTACAAAATAATGTTGTTGGATATTAACTGAGAATAAGTGGATAAAAAACATTTTTTTAATGAAATTAGTTGAGTTTGCCCTCCAATCCCTATTATCTTGTAATACAATAGTGTATTCTATAATAATAATATGACAATAATAATATTTAATATATATTTATATGAAAATATTATATTAATATTATATTATATACTAATATGATACTATTGCAAATTTGCAATAAGTATTGAGATATTATATGATATTATACTATATGAGTGGATAAAAGAATTGAAGGAAAAAAAAATGAAGCAGCAAAACCTTTGAGATGGTATGGATATCCTGGCAGTTTGACACCATTTCATTGAGATTTCTATTAATTTTCAATTACCCCTTTGGCAATCCTTTGACAACTTGAACTACCTTTTCGTTGAAATGTTTGACTTTCATTTCACGTGATTTTTATCAATAGTTTTTTCTTAAATACATATTTTATAGGCAGCATTTTCTTATTACTAATAAACAGCCTTCGCAATTGTAATAAAAAGCTTCGCTTGATAATTCAAAAAAATCTCTCCGGAAGAAATCAAACGAATACGTCTTATCTCACCTTCCCGACCTCCATGGCGGGGAAAGAAGAAGGTAAAAAGTAGGAGTTTTTTTCTCGTCGACGTCTTTTGGTTTCAATATCAAACTGTACACGGAGCAACCATTAACTGGACGTGTAATTTTTAGGTGGGGTTAACGATTCCCCAGTTGTTGAGGTTACGATGCCGCCAACCAACGATAACACTTTGCCGGTCTTAGACATTACGGACATGGGTTCTAGGGATCCCCACTTGCATTGTCCTCGCCATGCTCTTCACTTGGATTAAGGTTTTGATGGTGTATTTTTAATGTTTAGATCAATTTAATGTAATTTTGAGCTGAAACAGACTGTGGACCAGATCTTCAAATGAAGAATCAATTCTTCCATCAATCTTGAAGCAAGTTTTATTTAGTATCAAATTGATTTGTACTAAAGTAATGTCAGCATCAAGTTTATAAGCTTGCACTTTGGTTGCCTTATAATTAAGTTTGAACTTAGCTTAATTGCAAGCAAATTAAGATTGAATTCGGAGTTCTAACTTGAAATTACTTGTAAACCAAACTTAATTAAACTCAAGCTCAATCAGGCTCAGATTACACCCCTAAAAGGATTGATTAGCTAAGCAATCGCTAAAATAGCACTGGTGCTCAATATAAAATTATTAGATGAAATGAAAAGACCTTAAAAAGATTCTTGATGATGCCAAGTCACCTTCCTCAAACGCCAGGGAAGACGGACGTCCTTCTCCTCGGAGCCCTGCAAGAAAAGTCTCCGGAGACCGGCGATACCGGTAGGGACCCTCCGACGATCAAGTCAGTCACTTGGGCTCAAACAAAGAACCGCTCAGCGGAAAAGAACTGAGGCGGTTAGGGTTTTGCTGGGAGGAAGAAAGCTCAGAAAACCAGAGTTTAGATCCCTACTTACAATGCGAGCACATGCTTTTATACATGTCCGAATATCCTATCTTACTGTTTCAGAAGATCACCGTCGTACCATCGCTGCGCGTGCCGGAGATATCCCGTACCGCTTGCCGACGTGATGTCATACGTGTCCAACAGCCGCGAAGGCATTCAGTGCGCACCGTCGGATGATATGACCGAGCACAGTCGCAAGTGGTAGCGAATCGTACGCCGTAGTGAGGCATGGCCATGCATAGGGACATGCAATGCACCATACGCCGTTATGAGGTATGGCCCTCCGTAACGGGGTGCAATCACGGGCGTACTGAGAGTCACGTGGGTGCGCCGTGCGGCCTGAAGTCGTCATTTCTTTCGACGATTGAACTGCATGCCAATCGCTGATGACCCCACCATGAGACCGGAAGGGGTCCCGGGGGTGGGGAGATGCCGGTGCACCCCGAGATCGGTGGAGGGTCTCGGGGTCAAGAGATGATGACCCCACCTCGAGATCGGAAGGGGTCCCGGGGGTGGGGAGATGACGGTGCACCCCGAGACCGGTGGGGGGTCTCAGGGTCAAGAGATGATACCCCACCCCGAGACCGGAAGGGGTCCCGAAGGTGGGGAAATACCGGTGCACCCCAAGACCGGTGGGGGGTCTTGGGGTCAAGAGATGATGACCCCACCCCGAGACCGGAAGGGGTCCCGGTGGTGGGGAAATACCGGTGCACCCCGAGACCAGAGGGGGGTCTCGGGGTCAAGAGATGATGACCCTACCCCGAGACCGGAAGGAGTCCCGGGGGTGGGAAATGCCGGTGCACCCCGAGACCAGTGGGGGGTCTCGGGGTCAAGAGATGATGACCCCACCCCGAGACCGGAAGGAGTCCCGGGGGTGGGAAGATACCGGTGCACCCCGAGACCGGTGGGGGTCTCGGGTCATGAGATGATGACCCCATCCCAAGACCGGAAGGGGTCCCGGGGTGGGGAAATGTCGGTGCACCCCAAGACCGGTGGAGGGTCTCGGGGTCATGAGATGATGACCCGACCCCGAGACCGAAAGGGGTTCCGGGGGTGGGGAAATGCCAGTGCATCCCGAGACCGGTGGGGGGTCTCGGGGTCAAGAGATGATGACCCCATCCCGAGACCGGAAGGGGTCCCGGGGGTGGGGAGATGCCGATGCACCCCGAGACCGATGGGGGTCTCGGGGTCAAGAGATGATGACCCCACCCCGAGACCGGAAGGGGTCCTGAGGGTGGGGAAATGCCGGTGCACCCCGAGACCGGTGGGGGTCTCGGGGTCAAGAGATGATGACCCCACCCCAAGACCGGAAGGGGTCCCAGGGGTGGGGAAATGCTGATGCACCCCGAGACCGGTGGGGGTCTCGGGGTCAAGAGATGATGACTCCATCCCGAGACCGAAAGGGGTCCTGGGGGTGGGGAAATGCCGGTGCACCCCGAGACCGGTGGGGGTCTCGGGGTCAAGAGATGATGACCCCACCCCGAGACCGAAAGGGGTCCCGGGGGTGGGAAAATGCTGGTGCACCCCGAGACTGGTGGGGGTCTCGGGGTCAAGAGATGATGACCCCCCCGAGACCGGAAGGGGTCCCGGGGGTGGGGAAATGCCGGTGCACCCCGAGACCGGTGGGGGTCTCGGGGTCATGAGATGATGACCCCATCCCGAGACCAGAAGGGGTCCCGGGGGTGGGGAAATGTCGGTGCACCCCTAGACCGGTGGGGGGTCTCGGGGTCATAAGATGATGACCCCACCCCGGGACTGGAAGGGGTCCCGGGGGTGGGGAAATGCCGATGCACCCCAAAACCGGTGGAGGGTCTCGGGGTCATGAGATGATGACCCCACCCCGAGACCGGAAGGGGTCCCAGGGGTGGGGAAATGCCGGTGCACCCTGAGACCGGTGGGGGTCTCGGGTCATGAGATGATGACCCCACCCCGAGACTGGAAGGGGTCCCGAGGGTAGGGAAATGCCGGTGCACCCCGAGACTGGTGGGGTCTCGGGGTCAAGAGATGATGACCCCACCCCGAGACCAGAAGGGGTCCCGGGGGTGGGGAAATGCCGGTGCACCCTGAGACTGGTGGGTGTCTCGGGTTCAAGAGATGATGACCCCACCCCGAGACCGGAAGGGGTCCCGGGGGTGGGGAAATGCCGGTGCACCCCGAGACTGGTGGGTGTCTCGGGGTCAAGAGATGATGACCCCACCCCGAGACCGGAAGGGGTCCCGGGGGTGGAGAAATGCCGGTGCACCCCGAGACCGGTGGGGTGTCTCGGGGTCAAGAGATGATGACCCCACCCCGAAACCGGAAGGGTCCCGGTGGTTGGGAAATGTCGGTGCACCCCGAGACCAGTGGGGGTCTCGGGGTCAAGAGATGATGACCCCACCCGAGACCGGAAGAGGTCCTGGGGGTGGGGAAATGCCGGTGCACCCCAAGACCGGTGGGGGTCTCGAGGTCAAGAGATGATGACCCCACCCCGAGACCGGAAGAGGTCCCGGGGGTGGGGAAATGCCGGTGTACCCCGAGACTGGTGGGGGTCTCGGGGTCAAGAGATGATGACCCCACCCCGAGATCGGAAGGGGTCCCGGGGGTGGGGAAATGTCGGTGCACCCCGAGACTGGTGGGGGTCTCGGGGTCAAGAGATGATGACCCCACCCCGAGACCGGAGGGGGTCTCGGGGTCAAGAGATGATGACCCCACCCCGAGACCGGAAGGGGTCCCGGGGGTGGGGAAATGCCGGTGCACCCCGAGACCGGTGGGAGTCTCAGGGTCATTAGCCGCCGTTACCTTTTATCCTGATGACGCGGGATCAGTCATATCAGATGCCCCTCACCCTGGGGCGAAGCGGGTCCCACCGTTAAGGCGCAAGGGGTGTTCTCCACGTGGCTGATCCCCGTCCTCATCTTTTGTGCGGACGGCCTGGGGAATGTAAGGAGGCGGCCCTCCGTACACTGTGCCCGCCACGATCGACCTCGAGAGAGAGAACTGGTTCTTCGAAGTTTGCACGAAAAGCCGTATCATCATTACCTTTCCTTATGGCAATGTCAGCGGGGTCCCACCATTGGCCGGGGGCATGCCGCGCCACGCGCTGGGGCATCGCTCGAGGCGAACCAGCTTATGGCAAGGGGCCATGTTGTCGACGAGACATGGAGGGATGATTTGAAAACCTGCTAAAGCTAAGCGAGGAGTTGAATTGACGCCATACCGCTTCTCTTGTCATCGTCTCCTTCTACGCCTACGCTCCGACCTCCCCTGCAACCTGCGGGCCTGCGTCTAGTTTCCTCCCTTCCAGGTCAGCTCTTTCCCCCATCCTAGACTTCTGTCCCTCTACTCATGAGTTCTCCTTCCTGGACCTCGGAGGACGGTTCTGAGGATCGTCCTCCTTCCGAGAGATACCGTACCTCTCCTGCTCCTTCCCCTTCGATTGAGTGGTCCTCTGATTCAGAGGACCACGTCCCCCTGGCCCGGCGACGGGTCACCGGTGGAGCCCCATCGAGGGGCCACCGGTCGGAGGCCGGCGCCTCCTCGACGGTGGAGGGGTCCCCAGAGGGGACGGCCTCCACGATGACGCGGCTGGATTTGGAAAAAATCCGAGCCCGTTATCAGGTCCCCCAGGACGTTGAGCTTTTCTTGCCAACTCCCGACGATAGGGTCATTTCCTCTCGACCCGTCGGTGGCCCTCTATGAGATCTGCCTAAAGGCAGGTCTCGCCCACCCTTTCCGCCCTTTTTTGTCAACCTCCTTAACTACTATTCCTTGGCCCCCTCTCAATTAGTTCCAAACTCCTATCGCATCATCTGTGCCTTTGTCATCCTTTGCTATCGCCTGAACATTACCCCCCGAATCAGCCTTTTTCGATCTTTCTACACCCTTCGGGCTCAAAAGGGCTGGTGGCTATTCCAGCCCCGACCCAATCGGGTCCTAAAACTCCTCCTTCCTTCTTCGATTAAGGGATGGAAATCCCGTTTCTTTTTTGCGAATGTTGACCAAGTCAGGCCCCAGTGGGGAGACCCCGACCTCCGGGGGAACGCCGTCGCCATCCATCCTGGGGACCGGGAGGCGTTGGGGCTATTGTTGGCCATCGAGATCCCCTGATACACCCTGTTGCTGTCGGAGGATAACCTGGAGTCGGCGGGTCTCTTCTCCCACCGGGGTAAGTCCTCTCCATCCTTAGCAAAAAATTTCGCTTCTCTCCCCCTCTCTCTCTCTTCTTTCTCTCTTTTTTTTTTTTAAAGCTCAACTGATGCTGTGCAGCCATGAAGATACCGACGGCAAAACTGCTGAGGGCTGCCTCCAAGAAGAGGGCCCGGGAAGGACCATCCAGGGGTCAGCAGGCCCCAGCCCCGAAGCGTCCGATGGCTCGGGCCTCCCCACCGGCTCAAGTCTCCCCACCCCCGGCTCCGCAAGATGTCCCGACTGTTCGGAGGTTGACCTCACGGCCGACACTCCACCAGGGATGGGGACAACCGCGGGAGTCGCCATTGAGGAGCCAGCCGCGGAGGGCCCATATTGACCGAAGAGCCCCCGCTCCTGGGGACCGACCCCGCCGGATGCCACCAGGGATTGGGGTGAGGGACCATCTGGTCCCGTGAGTCCACCCCCTGAGGGGTCGCCCAGGAGTGGCCCACGCACCGAACCGGGGACAGCTGAAACGATGGAGCGAGGTGGGGGCGAGCCCGGGCCACCCCGAGACTCCCTGAACGACTCGCTGGGCTGAGCGAGCCCTGGGCCCGATCTTTGTTCCTGAGATCCTGGAGGACCTCAGTCACTAGAAAGCGAGCGTGTTCTTCCAGGACTCCTATGCTGCTGTCGTCAGGGTAAGCGATCTTCTGCCCTTTACCTTTTATCCTTTTCCTTCAGCTGACCTGGGGCTTACGCGTGCAGATCGCACACTCCCTGAGGGCCGCCAGGGAGGTAATTCGTGGGGAGAAGGTCCTTCTGCGGGAGATGCAGAAGAGGTTGAGGAGGCTTAGCGCCGCGCGGAGGCGGCCGAGAAGGCGCTGGAGTCGGCCAGAAGCGCCTGGGCGAGCGAGGTAAAGGCCGCCGAGAACCGGACGAAGATTGAAACCAACCGTGCGCGCGCAGCGCTCCTCCAAATGACGGAGGCTGAGAATGCTGTAATGGCCAGGGACATACATATCTCTGAGCTAACCTCAGCCCTCCGGGAGGCCGAAGATCGAGCGGGCGCGGCGACAGAAGAGGCGCGAGCGGCGAAGGAGGAAGTCAGCCGGTCCAAAGAGGAGGTGAGCCGCGCCCGGGAGGCCGAAAGGGTTGCAACGGAAGCCCTTGCCGCAGAGAAGGTCCGGGCCGCTGGGCTCATAGAGGAGTACAAGACGTCCGGGCGCTTCACAGATGACCTGGCCGAAGCCTCGGCGCTGTATTCCTCGATGGGTTCCAGCATGGCAAGGAGAAGGTGGCCAGGGACCTGAACTTCCCCCAGGCCCTGGAGGTTGAGCTGGAGCGTTTGTCCGACTTGGCCCCTTCTGATGATGAGCCCGCACCGGCAGAGCCGTGAGCTCGCACTCTTGTTGTTTTGTTCTTTCTTTTTACAAGTCCGACAACGTCGGCATTTTGTAGTCCCTTCCAATTAATGAAAACATTCTTCAAGATGCATTCTGTCTTATCATGAACTTCGTCGATTGACAACACGTAGCCCTGTGATCCCATTAGTTCCGATAGCACCGGGGGACAACTCTCAACTCGAGCTATTCGCCCCAGCTGTTTAGACCCAAAAGTTAGGACCAGGGAGGGTAGGTTTTTCGGAGCGGAAACGCCGGCAGTCAGAGGTTAGGTAGACGGGCTCCTCGAGGCCATCGGCGCAATGCCCTGCCGAGTGTTGGACCTTGTACTAAATAGGCGCGTGGCTTCTGATGCCTACGGGGTCGGCTTTTATCTGACCGGTGGGACTTTGTGCTATCGGGTGTCGGGCTTTAAGTTCAGCAAGCCCGAGCTTCTGTGCCGTCCGAGGCGGGGCTTTAGGTGCCGACGGGTGTCGGGCTTCGTGCCTGGCTAGCGTAGGGCTTTAGGTGCCGATGGGTGTTGGGCTTCATGCCTGGCTAGCGCAGGGCTTTGGTGCCGGGCTTGGGGCGACCGGAGGCTGGATCCGGGCTTTTGTTGCCGAGAGCCGGTGGTACACCGCTCTGCCAGTGGTACACTGGGCTTCATGCCTGGCTGGTGCAGGGCTTTAGGTACCGACGGGTGTCGGGCTTTTGTTGCTGAGAGCCGGTGGTACACCGCTCTGCCAGTGGTACACTGGGCTTCATGCCTGGCTGGTGCAGGGCTTTAGTGCCGACCGGGGTCGGGCTTTTGTTGCTGAGAGCCGGTGGTACACCGCTCTGCCAGTGGTACACTGGGCTTCATGCCTGGCTGGTGCAGGGCTTTGTGCCGACCGGGTCGGGCTTTTGTTGCTGAGAGCCGGTGGTACACCGCTCTGCCAGTGGTACACTGGGCTTCATGCCTGGCTGGTGCAGGGCTTTAGTGCCGACCGGGGTCGGGCTTTTGTTGCTGAGAGCCGGTGGTACACCGCTCTGCCAGTGGTACACTGGGCTTCATGCCTGGCTGGTGCAGGGCTTTGTGCCGACGGGGTGGGCTTTTGTTGCTGAGAGCCGGTGGTACACCGCTCTGCCAGTGGTACACTGGGCTTCATGCCTGGTGGTGCAGGGCTTTAGTGCCGACCGGGTCGGCTTTTGTTGCTGAGAGCCGGTGGTACACCGCTCTGCCAGTGGTACACTGGGCTTCATGCCTGGCTGGTGCAGGGCTTTAGTGCCGACCGGGGTTGGGCTTTTGTTGCTGAGAGCCGGTGGTACACCGCTCTGCCAGTGGTACACTGGGCTTCATGCCTGGCTGGTGCAGGGCTTTAGTGCCGACGGGGTCGGGCTTTTGTTGCTGAGAGCCGGTGGTACACCGCTCTGCCAGTGGTACACTGGGCTTCATGCCTGGCTGGTGCAGGGCTTTAGTGCCGACTGGGGTCGGCTTTTGTTGCTGAGAGCCGGTGGTACACCGCTCTGCCAGTGGTACACTGGGCTTCATGCCTGGCTGGTGCAGGGCTTTAGTGCCGACCGGGTCGGCTTTTGTTGCTGAGAGCCGGTGGTACACCGCTCTGCCAGTGGTACACTGGGCTTCATGCCTGGCTGGTGCAGGGCTTTAGTGCCGACCGGGGTCGGGCTTTTGTTGCTGAGAGCCGTGGTACACCGCTCTGCCAGTGGTACACTGGGCTTCATGCCTGGCTGGTGCAGGGCTTTAGTGCCGACACCTGGTGCAGGGCTTTTCTGTGAAAAGATTTAGTAACTAAAATTGAATCTCGTTAATATTGAATGAGGGGTGGAAACCCAAGTGAATACAGGGGTGATACTTGACATGAGAGGAGGAATACATTACTGATAATACCGACGAAGGTTATCTGCATTCCATGTTCTTGGGAGTGGCGTCCCATCAAGTTCTTCAATTTTATAAGCTCCGTGGCGGAGTGTTTCGGCGATCCGGTAAGGCCCCTCCCAATTTGGGGCTAGCTTGCCTCCCTCAGCTGGCTTCGAGACCTCAGCCCGTCGAAGGACCAGATCTCCTGGCAGGAACGTCCGGGGGCACACACGAGCGTTGTAGTACTTTGCGGCCCACTGCCGGTAGGCCGCCATTCGAAGCCGTGCCCGGTCTCGCACCTCCTCCACCAGGTCGAGGTTGGCTCGCAGTTGGTCAGGGTTACCTTCCTCGCTGTATGCTTCCACCCGAGGGCTTGGTGCACCAACCTCTACCGGAATAACAGCTTCAGAGCCAAAGACTAAGCTGAACGGCGTTTCGCGTGGGGGCTCGCGGCGTTGTGTGGTAGGCCCATAGCACGTTGGGGAGCTCCTCCACCCATCGCCCCTTGCAGCCATCTAGCCGAGATCTCAGCCCCTGGAGAATGATCCGATTAGTCACTTCGGCTGCCCCGTTGGTTTGAGGATGCCCGACGGAAGTGAACCTCTGACGGATACCCAGCTCAGAGCAGAACTCCCGGAAGGGCGCGTTGTCAAATTGCCGGCCGTTATCAGTGACTAATGTGTGCGGCAGTCCAAACCGACATATGATGGACTTCCAGAAGAAGGATCTCACTTTGCTTTCGGTAATCTTGGCCAAGGCCTCGGCTTCAACCCACTTGGTGAAGTGATCCACCGCTACCAAGAGGAACTTTCGCTGCCGGAGGCCGGGGGAAATGGTCCCAGGATATCCATGCCCCACTGGGCGAAGGGCCAAGGTGCCACCAAGGGGGTCAGGTATGACGTCGGCATTTCTTAACAAGCTCAGCTGCGTCTTCCTTCATCGTCAGCCAGAAGTACCCTTGGCGCAGGGCCTTGTAGGCTAGGGCTCTGCCCCCAGGTGACTCCCGCATATACCTTCGTGGATCTCTCTGAGGATGTAATCTGATTCAGCCGACCCCACACACCTGAGAACTGGGTATGAGAAGGATCTCCGATAAAGCTTCCCGTTCATCATCAAGAATCTCGGGGCCCTCCGCCTGAGCAGCTTGGCCTCAGCGGGGTTCTCCGGGAGAGTACCGTCAGTCAAATACCGGATGTAGGCGTCCATCCAGGAGGGCTCTTGCTCCACCGGCAATGCTTCATCCGGCCTCGCTCGGGACTTGTAGTGCTCCACATATGTCCTCCCAACGTCCCGTCGGCCGAAGTGGCCAGACGGGACAATGCATCGGCCCTGGCATTCTCCGCTCTGGGGATATAGCTGACGCGGAAGTAAGAGAAACGAGACGCCTGGGACTGCACCTTGCTCAAGTATCGGGACATGGTTGGGTCCCTAGCTTCGTACTCCCGGTGATCTTCCAGAAACAAGTTGAGAGTCGTGAAGGCCCTCAAACGCCCCGCCCAGCCCCTCAGCTAACCTCATCCCGCTAGCAAGGCTTCGTACTCCGCCTGATTATTAGTTGCTGGGAACTGGAATCTGAGAGCGTACTCCACTACGTCTCCCTCTGGGCTCGCGAGAATGAGTCCGGCTCCGCTTCCTTGAGAGTTTGCCGCTCCATCCACATGCAGGATCCAGTCCTCCGCCTCCTCAGATGAGGGAGAGTCCAACGCTCCTCCGGTCGCACCCCCTCCATATCCCTCTCGGTCCAGGAACACTCGACCAGGAAATCCGCCAACACCTGAGACTTCATGGCTGACCTTGGCCGGATGGACAGATCGAACTCGCTTAGCTTAATGGCCCACTTGGCCAGCCGACCGGAGGTGTCGGGGCGAGATAAGATAGCTCGAAGGGGCTGGTCCGTAAGCACCACGATGGGATGGGCTTGAAAGTAAGGCCGGAGGCGCTGAGTAGAGACCACCAAGGCGAAGATAATCTTCTCGGTTCTCGAATACCTGGTCTCGGCATCATGGAGTACTTTGCTGGTGTAATAGATTGGCTTCTGGGCCCCGTCGGCATCCATGCGCACGAGTACGGAGCTGACGCCTCGGGGAAGCGGCCAGATATAAAAGAGCTCCTCTCCATTTTCAGGCTTGGACAACAGCGGAGGAGTGGAGAGAAACTGCTTCAACTCTCAAAGGAGCCCTGACACTCCTTTGTCCATTCGAAGCCGTTGACCTTGCGCAGCGCCTTAAAGAAGGGCAGGCACCTTTCTGCCGACCTTGACATGAACGACTCAAGGCCGCCACCCTCCCCGTTAGGCGCTGCACCTCCTTCTTATTGGCTGGGGCCTCATCTCCAGGATAGCCCTAATCTTGTCGGGGTTGGCTTCAATCCCTCGCTGGGTCACCATAAAACCCAGGAACTTGCCTGCTGCTACTCCAAAGGCGCATTTGTGGGGGTTGAGCTTCATCCGATACCGACGCAAGTTGTTGAAAGTCTCCTCGAGGTCAGCTACATGGTCCGCCACACTGGTGCTCTTGGTCAGCATGTCATCCACATAAACCTCCATGTTGCGCCCTAGCTGGTCCTCAAAGACCTTGTTCATTAATCTTTGATAAGTGGCCCCGGCGTTTTTCAATCCAAAAGGCATCACCCTGTAACAATAAATCCCCTTCTCTGTGATAAAGGAGTTGCTTCTTCATCCGGGCTCATCTTGATTTGGTTATACCCCGAGAACGCATCCATGAAACTGAGAGTCTCATGCCCGGAGGTGGCGTCCACCAGCTGGTCGATTCGGGGCAGCGGGAAGCTGTCCTTGGGGCACGCCTTGTTGAGGTCGGTGAAATCCACGCACATCCTCCAGCTTCCGCTGGCCTTGCGAACCATTACGACGTTCGCTAGCCAGTCCGGGTAACGCACCTCGCGGATGTGGCCAGCCGCCAGCAGCTTCCGCACCTCCTCATCAACGGCCTTCTGTCGGTCAGGGGCAAAACTCCTTTTCTTCTGCCTGACGGGCCGGCACCCCGGTCGGATGTTAAGCTGGTGCGTAATTACCTCCTCCGGAATCCCCGGCATGTCGGATGCTGACCATGCGAAGACGTCCACGTTGACCCGCAGGAAGGTAAGGAGTCGGTCACGAGCTTCCTCCGGAAGTAAGGCTCCAACCGGACCATCCGCGCGGGTCCTCCCCGAGGGGGAAAGTGAGCAGCCGCTCGGCCGGCTCCCCCCTTTTTTCCAAGTCTCGCGGGTCAAGCGCCTCAGGTGCCGGTGCAGGTGCCGTCTCTTGAGGGCTAGGGGCCAAGTGATAGCAAAGTGCCGGTAGACCCTGCTCTCCTCGCATCTCGCCGACCCCTCTCCTGGTTGGGAACCTCACGAGGAGCCGCTTGGTGGATATGATGGCATCCAAGAGGTTGAGCCCAGGCCTCCCGAGGATCGCATTGTATGCGAGGGGCACACGAACCACCAAGAACTTCATGAGACAGTGCTTTGGCACGGAGCCGTACCAGCCGTTACGGGAAGAGTGATTTCCCCTTCAACCTTCACGGAATCTCCTGTGAACCCCATCAAAGGCGTGGCGACAGGTCGAAGCAGATCATGCGACAAGTTCATACGAACAAAGGCATCGTAGTTTAAAACATCTACGGAGCTCCCACTGTCAACTAAGATTCTTTTTACAGGGTGCTTAGCGATCGTCATGGATACGACGACGCTATCATCATCCTTATTTACAACCCCGTCCAAGTCCTTTTCGAAAAAAGGAATTACAGTTTCAGCTCCCCCCTCCCCCTTGGTTTCTTCGACGGGCCTCCTGCCCCCCAGGAAATCATCGCCACCGTCTTCTCCGTCGGGGCATTGTCGATCACCGGCGGCGAGGGCGCTGATGGGCCAGGAGCTCCCGGGTTACTCCTCTGAACTTTCCTCAGGTGGCCCCGCTGAATAAGGTCTTCAATAGCCTTCTTCAGCTGACGGCAATCGTCGGTGTCGTGGCCATGGTCCCGGTGGTAGCGGCAGTAGAGGTTCTTGTTCCGGGGGATCTTCGGGTTGATGGGAGGAGGGCGCTGCAGATAAGACTCCCCTTCAATCTCGAGCAGGATCTGAGATATTGGGCGAGCAATGGGGTGTAGGNGGGTTGGTTTTGATTCATTAGAGAAATGGGTGACTGGAGTGCTGGGGTGGTTTTGAGTCAGTAGAGAAATGGGTGACTGGAGCTTATGCTGGTTATAGTGCAGTGTTCCTCAACGGTTCTGAAGGAAAGCTTTTTGTTGGGGAGTCCGGCCATGAAAACGAGAAGGTTAGACTTGATCTGTTGATGCTAGCTAACAATTCCATTCATGCCTTGTTTTAGCTGTATGAAAATTTGGTTTTTTATATTGTTAAGCTAACGCTCCTTCTAATCCTTGCTATTTGTAGTTTGTTAGTTCTTTTTTCACAATATTGCTTTCTTAAAGTATTGGTATCTTATAGGTTCTACAATTCATGCTATCACAATGGTGAAGGTTTAAAAATAATAAAGATAATAGGCACTGGCAGTAAAATTCTAAGACGTCTCTCAATTTGATGTATGTAGGAGCATGTCATGTCGGTGCATAGAGACAAATTGTTCTTAATTTTACTCTATTCTGAATAAATTTTTCTAATTACAGAAGGCTCTTACCTCGTTGATTAACCAAAATGCACCTCCAAAGCTTCGAGCCACCATCAACCTTTACAATGACAATTACCCTCAACACAGCCTACAAGCCATACATTCTCAGCCTAGTTTCTACCATGAAATAATATTCAATAATCATTAAAAAAAAGTGAATATGTGACATGAGCATATGAGTCTCAGGAATTCAGCATGGATTTTGCATATTTTTATGTACATGCGCCCCTTTTCAAGATCTTAAACTAAATAACAACAACAGTTTTCAAACTCTCTTCCTTCGGTATTTAATATTTAATATATTACATAATAAAAACTATCATCACATATGTTACATATAAACTCAAACTGAAATCCAAATCCAAACCATCTAAAGATTACTAAACGACATGATACCAGTTATTTAAATAGACCAGTGTTACGAAAGAAACAACGATAAGGAGAGACATGAACCAGTTGCAACCAATTACTTGCAACAGCGAAGTCCTTTCTCACAGCAGATACGGCGGATGCCTTCGTCGTCTGGCTCAGACATAATGCTGAGTAGAGTAAGACAGATGATGAGTAAAATCATCACAAACAACATCTGAGGGCTCTCCATTAGTTCAGATGTTTCGATTCAGGCTTGGATTTGGTTGTTATAAAGCAAGAAAATGAATCGAACCATCTGAACTAATAGAGAGCTTTCAGATATTATTGTGATGATTTTACTCATCATTTATCTTATTCTGCTCAGCATTATGTCTGAGCCAGATGATGGTGTGAGAAAGGACTTCGCTGTTGCTAGTAGTTGGTTGCAACTGGTTCATCTATCTCCTTGTGGTCATTTCTTCAAATGGTCTATTTAAATAACTTGTATCGTGTCGTTTAGTAGTCTTTGGATGGTTTGGGTTTGGATTTCGGTTTTAGTTTACATGTAACACGTGTGGTGATAGTTTTTATTATGTAATATAATAAATATTAAATATCTAAGGAAAAGAGAGTTTGAAAACTGCTGTTGTCACACATCAAATTGAGAAACATCTTAGAATTTTACTGCCAATGCCTATTATCTTTATTATTTTTAAACCTTACGTTCGTCTGCTCAATTAAAATGAACCACTCTGGCGCTATCGCATCGGCACTCTTAATTACTCCTGCTCAATTAGAATGGTACTTCTTTGATTTGAATTTTGTTTGTTTGAGTGTTTTCAGCCGGTTTCCTTGTTGGGTGTTGCTCATATTTTAGAAGTTCTGGTGTGGGAATGATTTTTTGATTTCATTTGATTCGTCAGTTTCAATATTTGGATATAAAAATTGGGACAAATCTTTTATTTTGTTCTATACCTTAGATTCATAAATAGTTGCATGGTTATGAGAATTTTGTTCTATGCCTTTTCCTGCATAACGTTGGAGAATTTTGGTTTTCTTGGATGATTTGATGTGACAAAAGGTCTTGCGTCACTTCTAATGTATCTCTACTACTACCATTACCACCACAAAAAAAGGGGCGAGGAATCTTGAGAACGGGATTTATGGTTATTTTGCAACAAAAGGTCTTCTTTGTTTGTATCTATTGAACAAGAATTAGTTTGCTTTCTGGAGGGTGTTTTTGCTCAGTTTCAATTTTTGGATATAAAAATTGGGACAAATCTTTTATTTTGTTCCATGCCTTTTAGATTCATAAATAGTTGCATGGTTATGAGAATTTTGTTCTATGCATTTTCCTGCATAAAATTGGAGAATTTAGGTTTTTTTGGATGATTTGATGTGACAAAAGGTCTTGTGTCACTTCTAATGTATCTCTACTACTACTACCACCACCACAAAAAAGAAAAAAATGGGGAGGAATCTTGAGAACGGGATTAATGGTTATTTTGTAACAAAAGGGCTTCTTTGTTTGTATATATTGAACAAGAGTTATTTTGCTTTCTGGAAGGTGTTTTTGCTTTGCAATGATTTAGAATAACAATTTACATTTATTAAATTGCGATATGAATGTAAAAGAGCTGCGCTGCTTGATCTGTTGTCCATTTGGCAAATGATGGCTTCATTTTCTTTTTGCTTATTAAACATCTTAGCATCACTGATTTGTATTGCAATGCATAATGGGTCTTTGATATTATACCCTTTTTTTCCCCTCCCTTAGTAGAGTATAAATGTGATTAGTCATATATTAATCTTGAATATGGTAACAGAATGTGGACGATGCCTGAAGCAAACGACATTATCCGGCCAACTGGAACTGAAGATAATAAGATGAACCTAGTCACAGGAGATTGTAGTCTAAAGACTGAGTACATTAACCTACATGCCAGTATTGTTGGTTCAAATTGCTTCTGATGGGAGCATGCAGTCGAATATAAACCATAGTTTGTGATTTTATTATGCTTATACTACAGGGACTTCACTAACATTGCCAAATACCAATTATTATTATCTTATAGTATTCCAATTACACATTTGGCCTGATTACACCATCTTGAGTTTTGTTACTTGGTTGTGTATTTGAATTGTGACGGCTTATGGATTGTGCCTCTTTTTTGCCCCTTCATGTCTGTCAGATTAGTGAAAGGTGGCAGTCCAAAAACAATGCAGGGGCAGTTTCAAAAACCCATCATGATATACAGTAAGTTGACCAGCATATACTTAGTTAGGCTTTACTAATTTTATGTTTAAATTGGGTTTTTTAACAGTCTATTTAACAACAAATGACATAATTTGTTTCAATATAATAAGTAATAAATCCTCTTGGAATGCAGGATTCTTGATAAAACAATATCAAACTTAGAAATGGAATTAGCAGCAGCAAGGGCCATGAAAGAGTGTCTAGTCAATGGTTCTCCAACGTCAGAAAATGTAGTTGCAGCTAAATCTACTGGAAGGCAGAAATATTTATGGTTGGAGGAATTAATACTGCATTTAGCAGTCGTAAGCGAAGAGATTCTGTTCGTGCAACTTGGATGCCTCAAGGTTCACAGTTTTACCTGCATTTCTTTTCATTGTTACATTATTGATGTGTTATTGGTATTTTGTATCTGATGATCAAATACCAATTTCCTTGAATAACATAAATAGGTGAAAAAGGAAAGAAGCTGGAGGAAGAGAAGGGTGTCATCATTCGCTTTGTAATTGGTCACAGGTGTGTATCAGTGAACACTAATTTTGTCATGGACATACAGTTGACATTCTAGGCTCTCTTTCTTCTCGGAGTACCATGTTACTTACTTTTGTGTGGGGGAGCATGTGTACTTGTATATTTAGGATGTATAATGGAACATGTAGGGTAACTTGCAGATATTGAATGAGGAAATAAGTTATTCTTCCACAAACTGATTTACTTAATCTTTGGATTCATGAACCCAAATTTTTTTTTTTACTATTACTATGAAAACTATCTAATAACATGCAGTTTGCATGTACAACATAGGATGTTCAGGTGGTTATTAACTGGCATTTCCCCCCCCCCTTTTTTTTGTTGGGGTAAGCACAGATATACTCATTTATGGTAGACCATTTCTGGTGGATGCTTTATACCTTATATTCTTCTGCACTTTTTCTCTGCTTATCATAAGTTTCATTGATCCTACTGCAACATCACGTGGCATATTGGGTAAGGCCATTGAAGCAGAAGATAGAAAGCATAGGAACTTCATGAGACTGGTGAGATTTGTTCTTACTATTTTTCCTTACAGGAACACACTGTTGCAAGTAGAGATGGCGGCCCGGGGATGGCCTCTACCAATCCCCATCCCCGTTAGGAAAAACCTTTCCGTTTCCTATCCCATTAAGCCGTTATAGTTACGGGACAGGGACAGGGATACCCGATCGGGCAAACGGGTACCCACTGGCTGTTTACATAAAAAAAATAAAATTATTTCATTAAATTAATATTTTATTGAAAGTTTTAAAAAATACTAATAAAAAGTTCTTGCTTTGATGTTCAGTGCGGTTGCATGAAAGAAGAGAATAGACAGGGAGATTCAAATATGATTTACTAGATTTTTTTTAGTATATATATATTATTTATTTTAAATTTTTAATATTTAATATATATATATATATATATATATATATATATATATATAATTTAAATATATTATATAAAAGCTAATGGGGATGGGGACGGGACGGAGGATACCGTTCTCGGCCATTTATCCGTTTAGCCATTAATGGCCATTTACTCGTTTACCTGTTAAGCCATTTAGACTGGAGATTCCTTGATCCGTTAGAAACATAACCGGCTGATAAATGGCCAAACGAAAAAAATTGCCATCCCTAGTTGCAAGTTGCAACAATTCTTATGTGATTGATATCTGGTGAATGGTTGTACAATAATATGCTCGCATTTGCAATGAGACCTATCATTATATACAGAAAGAATAGTTTTTTATCACTTTTTATTTATTTTTCAGGACCATGTTGAAGGATATCTTGAACTATCAGCCAAAACCAAAATATATTTTGCTACTGCTGTTGCTACATGGTATGCAGATTTCTACATCAAAGTCGATGATGATATACATGTAAATATAAGTGAACGACTTTTATGTTACCCACTTTCTGGTCTTTGTTTAGCAATGGCCTATCTTTTTGTACCATCTTGCTTGTGATGTTTTGTGGTCGTGAATCATGCTCATAGGTCATTATGATGGTAACTTGCTACTGAATTCTGGTCCTGAGTCTGGATCAGAAAGATACCTGTTACCTCCATAGTTATGAGCTAAGGGCTCTGAGAACAAGCTCTAGAGCTCACTCTATACCTCTGTTTCAACTTTTTAACGGTACACAATAGACAATCGCTTCAATTCAATAGTTACCGATGTCTAATTGTTCAGTTCAAAGGGTTTAAGTTATTATTCCTAGGGAGATGTGATTTCCATTTGTCATGAAAAATGGGCTTGTTTTCTTCTGAGGCTGCCCTTAACTCTCAAAAGTACTGCTTACTAGTGAGCCTTTTGTAGGATATGTTGCCGCCGAATCACTGCTGATGCGCGTCGGGTGAGAGGAAAGCTTCGGATACCTTCAGAGGAGTGGTAGGACCACCTCCGTTGGCTGAAAACCTGCAAGAAAAGTCTTGGACCGGTGATTCCGATGAGAACCCTTCGACGCTCAAGTCAGTGATGCGAGGAACATGAATTTCTTAGTAGTCAAACTCGAGAGAGAGAGAGAGTCCCCCCCTCATCGGGGATCGGCCCTTATATACCTGTCCGGGGTCCCTCTTACCCTTCCGCGATTATAGCCAGATCCTATCTCCTGTTAAGATCGACTTCGTTGGTTGGCGCCGGGTTGTTAGACACGTTCCACGGATATCGGCATGTGCGTAGTATCTGTAGCCGCCCGTGATCTCGGCAAAAGGTGGGCGAGTGGGCCGCATGGTGATTTAAATCCGTTCAGCATTAGAATCTGGCTTCATGGCTGAAATTATGTTAAGGGCTTAGGCCGGACCTGAAGTCTAAGCCGAGACCGAGGCCAAGAGCCGATGTCGGGGTCGAGGCCGAGGCCAGGAGCCGATGCTGGGGCCGAGGCCAAGGCCAGGAGCCAATGCCGGAGCCGAGAGCCCGAAGCCGAAGTCGAGATCGAGGTCGAGCCTTAGGCTGGGAACGAGACCGAAGCCAAGGCCAGGACCAAGGCTAAGGCCAAAGCCGGGAGCCGATGCTAGGAGCCGGTTGAAATTATTACCCTTTCGAAGGCTATGCACGCTGTTACTGTGCCGCTAGGGGGTGTGATTATCCACATCAAATGCCCCCCCACCCCTAAGATGGGAGGGTGTGTACTCACCAGCGAAAGGGGTGTTAGTATCCACAGTACCTCCTGGCAGCCAATCATGGTGTCATTTCATCCTTTCGGGTTATTGGGATTGGGCAGGATTTTCCTCGGGCGTGGAACCAAGGAAAGGCGGGTGCCATCATTGCGGTGAGGTCACCGTTGTTATTTCGTAGGCGGTGTCCCTCGCGTTCTACGCACCGGGTGGGCGCCGAAGTGATCTCCAATAACAAGCGGACGCGGCCGATTCAGAGGCAGGCGGGATGATTTGAAACGTAGATATAAAAGAGAGTCGCCCTGGGTTCGAGCCGCTTCCACTGCTTTCGTCTTCCCTATCCCGATCGTTCGAGCCTGTTCATCTTCCACCACCCGAGCCCTCCATTGCTGACTTCGACCTTCAATCTCAGGTTAGTTCTGTTTCCATGGCCTCCTCATCTCTTTCGTGTTCGATTTCCGATTCTGGGGGCTATTCTCCCAACCCTCCACAACCTTCTCCTTCTCCCCACTTAGTTGGTCCTCCTCCGTGAGGGTGCTCCCTCGGAGGAGCGCGGTCTGCGGGGCGACCTACCGAAATCGCCCCACCGCCGGACGGGCTGTGCTCAGCGCCGTCCGGCCACCGCCGGCCCTTCTTCCCTTGCAAGGTAGTCCCCCAAAAGGACTGATTCCATCATGATTGCCCAAGAGATAATTAATCTTAGGGCTCAATACCGAATCCCCACTGACCTTCGTCTCTACCGGCCTTTATCCGAGGATAGAGTAACCTCTTCTTATCTGGACCAGATTCCCTTTATGAACATTATTTCAAGGATGGCCTCCGCATTCCCGTTCACCCCTTCATATTAAACATACTAGATTGGTACTCTTTAACTTTGGAACAGCTGGTCCCAAATTCTATCCGAACCCTCGTTGGTTTCTTAGTATTATGCCACTTTCATGGGATTGAGGCTAGAATTTCACTCTTCTGCTTCTACACCCTTAGAAAATAGTCAGGGTGGTGGTCCTTTGCCCCTAGACCTTCCAGATCCCTTAAACTGTACCTTCTTTCCTCCATCAAAGGTTGGAAAGATAGGTTTTTCTTTGCCCAAATCGAGGGGGTGAGGACCGAGTGGGGGGCTCCCAACACCGAGCCAAACAAGAACCCATAGTACTTCCAAAGGACCGAGAGGCATTCGAGCAGTTGATTACTGCCGATGTCCCCCGATGCAACCAACTGCTAACAGAAGGGAATCTTTGGCTAGCAAGCCTTATTCCTAGCGATGGTAAGCAGCATAACATTTTCATCCTTCTTGCTTTCCCCCCTTTTCCTCTTGTAATTGAAGTTCATTGATTCGTAGGTATGGCACCATCGCTTCAAACATAAGAAAGGCCGCTACAAAGAAAAGAAAGGCCCGAGTGGATGGGGCCCCTGCTGACCCTGTCGAAAAAAGGGCCACCATAAAAATTGTTAAGAGAACCGAGGCCGGAGAGGCCTCAAGAAGGAACGAGGCGGAAAGGTCGAAGCCAGAGAGGCCTTAGGAAGGGATGAGGCAGAAAGAGCCGAGGCTGGAGAGGCCTTAAGGGATGAGGTGGAAAGAGTCGAGGTTGGAGAGGCATCAGGAAGGAACAATGTGAAGGAACGACCTCGCTCATCTTTACCAGCACCGCCCCCATCTCCCATCGATCTTACCGGGACCTCTGGAGGCAAGAAACCGAAGCACTGCCACCGCCGTCTGCTATTCCAGAGGCGGAGCCAACCATTTCGGCTGCTTGGCTGATTCTAGAGGTCGCCCTGTCCGATGGAGGGATAGGGGCAGAGTTTGCGGGTTGAAGCACCAGAAGCACCGGTGGCATCCGACCCAATGCCGATGGCCACCGAGGCCCATAGGAGGACAAGGCCGATGCACCCTCCTTTCAGTCGATCCTACTGCATCATAGCTGCTGGGCCGAAAGGACGATGGCCCAAGCTTCCGTACGAGAAATCCATAGTTTTCTTCATAATCAAAAGACCTCCACATTTTTTCGGGAGGTGTCTGTCGCTCACTTCTGGGTAAGTACTTTCCTAATGCTAACCTTTAGAATCACAGCTCTTACCTAACTCGCGAATGATCTTTATGCATGCACTAAACTCTTTGACCACCGTCAGGGGGCCTTTTATCTCAGGCCAAAGCTACCATCGACCAATCACGGGAATAAGCAAACCAGGCCCGAGCCAAGGCCGACGAGGCTGAAGCCACTATGAGGGTTTCCCAAGCTGACGTCGCCCGGGCGCAGAGGGCTGAAGCCGAGGCTGAAGCTGCCCGTTTTAGGAATTTGGCTTGAGCTGAGAAGATAGAGGAGGTGCTAAAAGTGGCTCAGCGTCAAGCGGCTAATGAGCTCGATAATGCTCAGGTGGCAGAGGAAAAGTAGAGGGTGACCAAAGAGAAGCAAAAAGCCGCTAAAGCGAATATTTACTTGCTGAAGCACCGCTGCACTCTGCCATCATCAAAATAGGAGTGGCCGAGGAGAGGGTCAAGAATGCCGAGGAAATCGCTCGCCGAGCTAATGCTGAGATTGTCGATCTTAGGGCAGTGGTGACCGAGGCCGAGAAGAAGGCCACCAAGGCCGAAAGAAGGGTCGCCGAGGCCGAACAGAAGGCTACCGGTGCCGTAGAGGATTTAAGAAGTCTGATGCCTTCAACAAGGAGGTGGCCGAAACTACTGCCTTTGCATACGACGGTGGCTTCTAAGATTGTAAAAAGAAAGTACAAAGACTCTACGGCCTCGAAGGGATTGAAGAGCTGGAACCAGATGAGGTTCCCGAGGATGATGCTCCGGCTCCGGCCGAACCATAGTTTCTTTTCTTATTTTCTTTCCTTTACTTTCAACTGTACTAAGTCCGACTTGATCGGCAATTTTGTAGCTTTATCAATGAAAATTCTTCGTTCAGTTCTTAATTTTATTTGCCTCGTAGCCAGTTATTAGTGAATAGGATAATATGAATAAATCAGCGTGAGTCAATTACGTAATAGCCGTAGTCAAGTCCGTAGGTAAGCATAGCTGATAATCGCACTGAAGTACATGACCTTATGGCCTTGGCAAATAATATTGTGCCGTTGGATGGTACAAAGGCCGGAAGCACCAGAGTGTAGAGCCGACGCGAGGTCGATTAAGGGGCAGACAAGGTTCCTATAATTACTATCACAGACCGAGTGGAGCGCTGAAACTGCTAGGCCAATGTGATGACACAGGATTGGGCTGCATCGGTGAAGAGCCAAACTTCGAGTATCGACGCGGAGTCAAACTTCGTGCGCCAATGTAGTCAAGCTAGAGTGCCGACACGGAGTAGGGCTCAAGTGCCGATGCGGAGTCGAGCTTCTGGTGCAGACGCGTCGGGTGCCGACGTAGAGTCGGGCTTTGAGTGCCGACGCGAAGTCGGGCTTTGGTGCCGACGCGGAGTTGGGCCTCGGGTGCCGATGCAGAGTCGAGCCTTGGATGCCGACGTGGAGTCGATGATGATGCGGAGTCGAGCTTCGGATGCTGACACGGAGTCGGGCTTCGGGTGCCGACGCGGAGTCGGGCTTTGGATGCTGACGCGAAGTCGAGCTTTGGTACCAACACGGAGTTGGGCATCGGGTGCCAACATGGAGTCGGGCTTCAGGTGAGAAGTAGGATCACTTAAAGACACAGGTTAGTGAGAATAAATATTACACTAGCAGACATGTTTAAATTAGGAACATTAACTAACTATTGATAGTACTGACGCAGGTTATCTGCATTCCAAGTGCGGGAGAGAGACTTCCCATCCAGCCCCTCAATTTTGAATGCTTCGTGGTGGAGTGCCTACGTAACTCGATAGGGTCCTTCCCATTTTGGTGCTAGCTTGCCTCCTTGTTGACCCAATTATTGATTTTGATGATTAATAAATGACATGAGTATATCCATTATGTTTTAACAAGGGTTTCAGGCATTAAAAATATTTGATCAATCAAAATATATAAAGAACCTTGTTTTCAATCAAATGCCAGAAGTATTTTTCAAAATACAGAGCCTGGAGTCGACACCTAGTTGGTCTGGAGCCAACCCTATGGCGGATCAGATGTTTTCCTAATTTTGGCACGGTCTGGAGTCGACACCCAGAGTTTCGGAGCCGACTCCAACCTAAGACACCAAAAGATTATTCTGTTTCAGTTTTCGGAGTCGACACCAAGTTTTTGGGAGCCGACACCTAGATTTCGGGAGCGACACTTACAGTCTCTGGAGCCGACTCTAACCTGAGTACAGAGTATGTTTTCTTGAGCATTTCTGGAGCCGACACCTTATGGAGTCTGGAGTCGACACCCGAAAGCGACGAGTCGACACTCAACTTTTTCGGAGCCGACTCCTCAACGAACTTTTACTTTCTATTTTTGGATACTCGACTTGGAGCCGACACCTGAAAAGTTGGAGCCGACTCCAACCTGTCAGGAACGGATTTTCAAAATATCAGAACGGCCTCCAACGGTAACATTTCTCACCTAATCTCTAACAGCTACTTTTCTTGTGTGTAGGAGGAATCCAAGGACAGAAATAATGGCTAGTTTTTTACCTAATCATGGATTAAGGAGAATCTATGAAAAAGGGAGACCGTCGTTAAAAAAAAAAAGAGACGAAGAAAAAATAGAGAAAAGAAATTGAAAAATCCAAGAAGTCTTGAGCAAGAAATCAAAGAGGAAAGAGTCAAAGTTCAAATCCATCAAAGCTCAAAGAGAAATCCAAAGCATTCAAGCTCAAAATCAAAGTATTTCTCAAGTGAAGAAAAGAGAGCAAAAGCCCTGATTTTTCAACTTCTCATCTGCAATCCTTGTGAAGAATCTGAGCTGAGGCCTGATTCAACCCTTCAAGAGAGAAGAGGAAAAGAAGAAAAGCTCAATCAAATTCGCTTCAAACAGGCTTTTCTAATCTTTGTTTACTTATATTTTTATTTGCTCATTTAAGGAGCTTTGCATTGTTGTAAACTTTAAATCAATTTGGTGTTTGCTAATTCAATCAGGGGGATTGAATTAGTTGGGGCAGTTTACCTCGGGAACAAGCTAGATTAGCTTAGGTTTGGGTTTTGTGCTGGTGAGCCCAAAAACCGGCTGGGTTCGTTGTGACCCCGTGTAAAAAACAAGTTGGAGTTGTGAGCTTGTAAAATAACTCAACTGTAATCAGTGGATTATAGTGTGGACCCAAGGGTTGCTTGGGAGTGGACGTAGGTGTTGGATACACCGAACCACTATAAAATCTTGTGTTTGTCGTGCTCTTGTCTCTATCTCTCTCTTACTGTGCTTTAAATTATTGCTTCATTCTCTAGCATACTTAATCTTTTGAAATTTGGTTTAAGTTTTAAAGTGTTAAATTTTTTAAAGAACCCAATTCACCCCCCCCCCCCTCTTGGGTTGCCATCTGGGCCAACAATTGGTATCAGAGCAAGTGCTCATTTTTATTTGATCACACGATCAAGAGCTAAAGATCCAAATGGCAGCTCAAGCTGGATCTTCATTTGCTGAAGGTCATTCTACTAATAGACCTCCTTTGTTTAATGGTTCCAACTATTCATATTGGAAAGCAAGAATGAGGATATTCATTCAAGCTTCAGATTATGAATTATGGAGTGTCATAATTAATGGACCTAGCACACCCACACACATGATTGATGGTTCTATTGTTCCTAAGCCCGAAAGGGATTGGAATGATAATGATAAGAAAATGGCTCAGCTCAATGCTAAGGCATGAATGTTTTATATTCCTTAGATGCAAACGAATTTAATCGTATCTCTACATGTAATTCCGCAAAAGAAATATGGGATAGATTAGAGGTTACCCATGAGGGTACAAATCAAGTTAAAGAATCTAAGATTAATATTCTTGTTCATAAGTATGAATTGTTTAGCATGGAACAAACTGAAACTATAGCATGCATGTATACTAGATTCACCGATATTGTAAATGGTCTAAAAAGTCTTGGCAAGACCTACACTAACTCTGAATTGGTTCGTAAAATTCTTAGGTCACTTCCAAGGACATGGGAAGCAAAGGTGACATCAATCCAAGAAGCCAAGGACCTCAACACTTTACCTTTGGAGGAGCTACTTGGATCACTAATGACCCATGAGTTAACCATGAAGCAGCACATAGAGGAAGAAGTTAAAAAGAAGAAGACTATAGCTCTTAAGGCTGCAGAAATTGAGGAAAGCAGTAGTGAGAATGAAGATGATGATGAGACAGCTCTTCTTGCTAGAAAGTTTAAGAAATTCATGAGAAGAAGGAAACCCTTTCATAAAAGAAATGGGAATTAAGATGGAAGGAAAAAGAAAAGAAAAGGACAAGGACAAAGACAAAGAGAAAGACCCTCTAATTTGCTATGAGTGTAAGAAACCGGGCACTTTAGATATGATTGTCCTCAACTAAAAAAGACCTACAAGAAGAAGAAAAAGGCATACATTGCAACATGGAGCGACAGCGATGAATCCCCTTCTGAGGAGGAACAAAAGGAAGTTGCAAACATCTGTCTTGTGGCAACAGAGGATGATGAGGTAAGTACCGAAGCTAATGACTTTACTTTTGATGAATTGTTTGAAGCATTAATGAACTAGTTATGATTTTAAAGCCTTGAAAAAGAAAAACAAATCATTGAAAAACGATAATCTAAATCTTGTCAAAGAAAAAGATAATCTTACTCATGAAGTTGAAAAATTGAAATCAGAAAATGAAGTTTTGATTGAAGAAAAAGGATCAATTTCCAATGAAAATGATAGATTAAAGAAGGAAGTTGATAAATATAAAAATATAGTTGATAAATTTACATATAGTTCTGAAAAACTTAATTTATTATTGAGTAATCAAAGAGCTATATTTGATAAGGCTGGATTAGGTTATAGGCCTAACATAAAACAAAAGTATGTCAAAAACTTCTTTAGAAAAGAACAATAAAAATGAAGTTTCATGTCATTGTTGTAACAAAAAGGGACATAAAGCCTTTGAATGTAATTTTAAGAAAATTAACAAGAATTTAAGTAGTAAAGGAAGAAAATATGGGTTCCAAAAGGAACAATCTTTATTGCTACTAACCATGAAGGACCCAAGAAAGCTTGGGTACCTAAACAGAAAGTTTGATCACTTTGCAGGAGTGTCTTGCGGCCAAAAGATCAAAACGAAAATGGTATCTTGATAGCGGCTGCTCAAGACACATGACGGGTGACAAGGATCAATTCATCACCCTTGAAGATAAAAGGAGGAGTTGTTACTTTTGGAAGATAATGGTAAAGGCCAATTATGGGTTTGGTAAAATTCAAATAACTCCCTCTACTTTTATTGAAAATATTATATGTAGATGGTTTAAAGCATAACTTAATCAGTATTAGCCAATTGTGTGATAAAGGTTTCAAAGTTTCATTTGAAGCTTCTATCTGCACTGTTTCTAATCCCATTGACAATAGCATTATATTTGTTGGTAATAGAAATGGCAATGTATACTTAATTGATTTAGACAATTTGTCTACTAGTAATCATTGCTTAGTTAGCTAATAATGCTAATGTAAATGAGATTGGATGGTTATGGCATCGTAGATTAGGTCATGCAAGCACACACCTAATTTCAAAATTAATCAGAATGGACTTAGTTAAAGGACTTCCGAAGTTAGATTTTGAAAACAACAGAATTTGTGATGCATGTCAATTTGGAAAACAAACTAGAAACTCTTTCAAATCTAAAAATGTTGTTTCCACTTCTAGGCCATTAGAGCTACTTCACATGGACCTTTTTGGACCTACTAGAACAAGTCTAGGAGGAAAGAAATATGGCCTTGTGATAGTAGATGATTATTCTAGATACACTTGGGTATTATTTTTGCTCACAAGGATGAGACTTTCTCAATATTTTAAATTTTCAAGAAAGTCACTAATGAGAAAAACAACACCATAGTGTCTCTTAGAAGTGATCATGGCACAGAAATTAAAAATCACTTATTTGAAAATTTTGCACTAAAATGGCATTCATCATAATTTTTCAGCACCTAGAACACCACAACAAAATGGAGTTGTAGAAAGAAAAAATAGAACTTTAGAAGACATGGCCCGTACCATGCTATGTGAAAGCCAACTACCAAAATACTTCTGGGCGGAAGCTATAAACACGGCATGTTACATCCTTAATAGAGCCCTAATTAGGCCAATACTTAAGAAAACACCTTATGAATTATGGCATGATAGAAAACCAAAAATAGTTATTTTCATGTATTTGGTTGTAAATGTTTTATTCATAATAATAAAAGATAATCTTGAAAATTTGATGCAAAATCTGATGAAGGCTTATTCTTAGGATATTCAACAACTAGCAAAGCTATAGAGTATTTAACAAGAAAACCTTAATTGTAGAAGAATCTATTCATGTAGTCTTTGATGAATCTTTAGCATCAAGTTCAGAAAAGATTGATGATGAGGAAGATACAAACATATTAGAAAGAGACATTGAAAAATTAAATATAGATGTATCTTCAGATCATGAACAAGAAGCTAAAGATGATGATTCTTCTAGGGTTGATGTTATTGATACTAATCATAATGAGGTAGATCTTCCTAGAGATTGGAGATATGCCTATGGTCATCCAAAGGAATTGATTATAGGTGATCCATCTCAAGGTGTAAGAACTAGATCATCTATGAGAAATATCAATAATCATCTTGCATTTGTATCTCAAATTGAACCTAAAACCATTGAAGAAGCTGAAAAAGATAGTAATTGGATGCTAGCTATGCAAGAAGAATTAAATCAATTTACTAGGAATAATATGGTCCTTAGTTGATAGACCTAAAGATCATTCAGTCATAGGATCTAAATGGGTATTTAGAAATAAATTGATGAAAATGGCATAGTAATTAGAAATAAAGCTAGATTAGTTGCAAAAGGATATAATCAAGAAGAAGGAATTGATTTTGATGAAACTTTTGCACCTGTAGCTAGATTAGAAGCAATTAGATTACTACTTGCATTTGCATGTCATATAAACATAAATTTATTTCAAATGGATGTTAAAAGTGCATTTTTAAATGGATTTTATAAATGAAAGTTTTTGTGGAACAACCACCTGGTTTTGAAGATCATGAATTTTCAAATCATGTTTTTAAATTGCACAAAGCACTATATGGTTTAAAACAAGCACCTAGAGCTTGGTATGATAGGTTAAGCAAATTTCTAATTGAAAATGATTTCACTAGAGGAAATGTAGACAAAACCTATTTTTGAAAAGAAAAGATAGATTTATTAGTAGTACAAATATATGTAGATGATATTGTATTCGGTGCTACTAACAATTTCTTGTGTCAAGAGTTTGCTAAGTTAATGCAGGGTGAATTTGAAATGAGCATGATGGGAGAACTCAACTTCTTCCTAGGACTTCAAATCAAGCAAAGCAAAGAAGATTTTCATTAACCAAACAAAGTACAAAGGAAATTCAAGAAGTTTGGAATGGAATCAATCAAACCCCTTGGAACACCTATGAGTCCTTCATGCAAATTAGACAAAGATGAAGACGGTAAGAAAGTAGATCAAAAATACTATAGAGGTATGATCGGATCTCTTCTACTTAACTGCAAGTAGACCTGATATCATGTTTGCTGTTTGTCTATGTGCTAGATTTCAATCAGAACCTAAAGAATCTCACTTAATTGCTGTGAAAAGAATCTTAAGATATCTAAGTGGAACTAAAAATGTAGGATTATGGTATTCTAGAGACTCAACACTGAACTTAATTGCATATTCTGACTCTGACTATGCTGGATGTAAACTAGATAGAAAAAGTACTAGTGGTGCATGTCAATTCTTAGGAAGTAACTTAATCTCTTGGTTTAGCAAAAAGCAAAATTCGGTTGCATTATCTACTGCTGAAGCAGAATATGTTGCAGCTGAAAGTTGCTGTGCTCAAATCCTTTGGATTAAGCACAACTTGAAGATTATGGCATAACACTTGATAAAACTCCTATTAGATGTGATAATACAAGTGCGATCAATTTAACTAAGAATCCAATCCAACATTCAAGAACTAAACACATTGAAATTAGATATCACTTCATTAGAGAACACGTAGCTAATGGTGAAATTTGTCTTGACTATGTTAGTACTGAAGAACAATTAGCTGATATATTTACAAAACCGTTGAGTGAAGAGAGATTCTATCTTAGAGGTGAATTAGGAATTTGTGATCCTTTGGAATGATTTTAAAACTCTTAAGGAAGTTTATCTAAATTTCCATCAATTTCTTGAGATTTCTTCATGATTTAAGGACAATTTATCTAGACATTTGAGTAATTTGATTCATCATATTCCAAAGATTTTATCAAAATTTATTGAGTTTATTTTCGACAAGTTTCGGATGTTTGAAACTCTATTATTTTTCTCTGAAACTGTCTGTGGAGTCAACACCTCAAATTTGTGGAGTCGACACCTTGTCGGTGTCGCTCTCTGTCTGGACCTTGGAGCCGACACCCGATTAAGCGGAGCCGACTCCAGTTCGAGCGCTAACCGTGTTAGCGACTTGGAGTCGACACCCGACTTTGCGGGAGTCGACACCTGGTAGCCCCAAATTGACTTTATTAGGGCAGAGTCGACACCTTCTCATTTCCATTCATTTCAAAACTCTATCCAAAACCTCTCCAAACCTCCAAAGCCTAAAATCCCTCAAATCAACCTTTCCCTAAGATTTCTATGGCACCTAAGCGTAGAGGATCGGTCCTTGGTGCTCCCGTAACCACCGGAAGCATACGGCTCGGCGTCCTGTTCGTGAGCCGTCTCCAGCGATGATTCCTCTTCAACCCATTCGGATAACCCTAGCCACTCCTCTCCTCAGGTAGATACTCTTGCGGGGTGTGATTACCATGGGAAGGAAAGTGGATTTTGATTTCTTTGAGACCGAGGCTTTTCTATTGGAAGACAGATTAAAGAGCTCGGCTGGGACAAGGTATGTTCTTTGGATGTTCCCACTTATCCAGCCCTAGTTAAGGAATTTTACTTTAATTTATCAAGGGAGATGGTGGGATAATTAGTTTTGTAAGAGGGAAGAGAGTTCATCTTACATTTCAAAGTTTAGGAAATCTTTTGAGCATCCCTGTCACTGGACTTGTAGCTGATATTCATAGTGAGAGATCTGATGCCTTGTCAAGGATGTTAGGAAGAGAAGTTACTGAATTTGAAGAAGTAAGGGCTAATCAGTTGCCCTTGGAGCTTAGATTATTACACAACATTGGTAGGATCTTATTCCCCAAGACTGGCCGTTTTGAGTATGTCTCAGAACGAGACATTGTGGTTATGGACAGTGTCTTGACGGGTCAGCCTATTAATCTTGCTGGGATGATGATTTGGTATATGGCTGAGGCCGGGGGCAAAAGGAGATCTTCTTTGCCTTATGGGATGTGTTTTCAGAAGTCAAGGCATTGTGATTTCTGACATTGAGCCATCAAAGAACCTTAGACACACAGATTATTATAGCTTGGCTACTGTGCACAGGATGGGGTTCGTAAAAGTGAATGGTCAATGGGAGAGAAAAGGCCATCTGGATGAGAGAGCCGCTGAGATTAGGACTTCTGCACCATCTGAGGTTGGTCCATCAGAGGCTTCCTTCACCAGAGCCTAGCAGATCTTCACCTCCTTCAGCTCCTGCTCCAGTTCCTGTACCACCTATGTCATCTAGTGGATTTTTAGATATTCAGTTAGAGCAACTCAAAGTTTATTTGCTGCTCACAAAGAAGAAATGAAAACTGAGATTGATAACAGTTTGATGAACTTAAGAGAATTGTATTACTCCTTGGATGATAGAATTGGTAAGATTGAATCTACCCTTGGAGCCTCCGCAGAATCTTTAAGGAATGATCTCAAGAATATTTTTGAAGAACTTAAAGATATTGGTGGAGATTCAGAGACTTACTCCAAATGCAATGCTGAGCTTCAGGACAAGATTATGACTGCATGTGCATTTGTTGACAGAAGACTAAAAGAATTTGTTAGAACTCAGAGTGAAGGGATGGAAAAATTATAGAAGAATTGCAAAGGCTTCTTAGAACTCATTTTTATTATGTTGTAATGAAGTTCTTTTGATGTTATTAAAAGATGATGTTTAGTTTAATATGTTTTGATATTTTGATGATGTAATGAAGTTTAATGAAGTTAGATATAATGAAGTTCTTTTTGAAATATAATGTTTACTTTTTATTAAATGTAATGTTGTGAATGAACTACTTGAATTTTTGTAATTTGATTATTCTTTTGAGAAAGATTAATTTGAACTTGAATCTTTTCTAAAACCTTTTTGTTGATTACAAAAAAGGGGGAGAGAAGATTGTATATGCAAGCTTAAGAAATGGGTATCAAGCAAGCTTAAGGAATTGGTATCAAATAATTTCGATGAAATAAGTTTAATTGGCATCAAGCATCAAATGTAATTTGATATGATCATATAAGTTTAATAGTAAAGGAAGAATAGATATTAATTTGAGTATCATAGGGGGAGCTACCTCATTTAGGGGGAGCTTATATAAGGGATAAATATTTGAGAAATTTGATTTGAAAACCTTATTATTTAAATCATGCATATACTCAATATTTTTATAATCATCAAAAAGGGGAGATTGTTGACCCAATTATTGATTTTGATGATTAATAAATGACATGAGTATATCCATTATGTTTTAACAAGGGTTTCAGGCATTAAAAATATTTGATCAATCAAAATGTATAAAGAACCTTGTTTTCAATCAAATGCCAGAAGTATTTTTCAAAATTCAGAGCCTGGAGTCGACACCTAGTTGGTCTGGAGCCGACCCCATGGGGATCAGATGTTTTCCTGATTTTTGGCACGTCTGGAGTCGACACCCAGAGTTTCAGAGCCGACTCCAACCTGAGACACCGAAAAGATTATTCTGTTTCAGTTTCAGTCGACACCAAGTTTTTGGGAGCCGACACTTACAGTCTCTGGAGCCGACTCTAACCTGAGTACAGAGAGTATGTTTTCTTGAGCATTTCTGGAGCCGACACCTTATGGAGTCTGGAGTCGACACCCGAAAGCGGCGAGTCGACACTCAACTTTTTTGGAGCCGACTCCTCAACGAACTTTTACTTTCTATTTTTGGATACTCGACTTGGAGCCGACACCTGAAAAGTTGGAGCCGACTCCAACCTGTCAGGAACGGATTTTCAAAATGTCAGAACGGCCTCCAACGGTAACATTTTCTCACCTAATCTCTAACAGCTACTTTTCTTGTGTGTAGGAGGAATCCAAGGACAGAAATAACGGCTAGTTTTTCACCTAATCATGGATTAAGGAGAATCTATGAAAAAGGGAGACCGTCCATTTAAAAAAAAAAGAGAGAAAAAAAAATAGAGAGAAAGAAATTGAAAAATCCAAGAAGTCTTGAGCAAGAAATCAAAGAGGAAAGAGTCAAAGTTCAAATCTATCAAAGCTCAAAGAGAAATCCAAAGCATTCAAGCTCAAAATCGAAGTATTTCTCAAGTGAAGAAAAAGAGAGCAAAAGCCCTGATTTTTCCAACTTCTCATCTGCAATCCTTGTGAAGAATCTGAGCTGAGGCCTGATTCAACCCTTCAAGAGAGAAGAGGAAAAGAAGAAAAGAAGAAAAGCTCACATCAAATTGCTTCAAACAGGCTTTTCTATTCTTTGTTTACTTATATTGCTTATTTGCTCGTTTAAGAGCTTTGCATTGTTGTAAACTTTAAATCAATTTGGTGTTTGCTAATTCAATCAGGGGGATTGAATTAGTTGGGGTAGTTTACCTCGGGAACAAGCTAGATTAGCTTGGGTTTGGGTTTTGTGCTGGTGAGCCCGAAAAACCGGCTAGGTTCGTTGTGACCCTGTGTAAAACAACAAGTTGGAGTTGTGAGCTTGTAAAACAACTCAACTGTAATCAGTGGATTATAGTGTGGACCCAAGGGTTGCTTGGGAGTGGACGTAGGTTGGATACACCGAACCACTATAAATATCTTGTTTGTCGTGCTCCTGTCTCTATCTCTCTCTTACTGTGCTTTAAATTATTGCCTCATTCTCTAGCATACTTAATCTTTGTGAAATTTGGTTTTAAGTTTTAAAGTGTTAATTTTTTTTTAAAAGAACCCAATTCACCCCCCCTCTTGGGTTGCCATATGGGCCAACACTCCTTCAGTCGGCTTTGAAACTTTGGCTCGTCGGAGGACTAGATCTCCAGGCAGGAATGCCTTGGGCGGATGTGAGCATTGTAATACCTGGCCGTTCACTGTCGGTAAGCTACCATCCAGAGTCGCGCTCGGTTTCATAGTTCTTCCACTAGGTCGAGGTCGGCCCGCAACTGATTTGGGTTGTCCTTTTCGCTGTACGACTCTGTCCGAGGGCTCGGGGCACCTATCTCCACAGGGATAATGCCTTCGGACCCAAAGACTAGGCTGAAGGGAGTCTCTCCGGTAGGGGCTCGCAGCATTGTGTGGTAGGCCCACAGTACATTGGGGAACTCCTCCACCCACTGTCCTTTGCAGTCATCTAGCCGGACTCTGAGTCCTTGAAGAATAATGCAGTTGGTTACCTTAGCCGCGCCATTGGTCTTGGGATGTCCTACGGAGGTGAACCGCTGATGAATGCCTAGCTCGGCGCAGAATTCTGGAAGGCCGTGTTGTCAAACTGTCGGCCATTGTTAGTGACGAGAGTATGCGGTAGTCCAAACCAGCACACTACAAATTTTCAGAAAAAGGATCTCACCTTGCCCTTAGTGATCTTGGCGAGTGCTTCAGCCTCGATCTACTTGGTGAAATGGTCGACTGCTACCAGCAGGAATTTGTGTTGATCGGAGGCTTGAGGGAACGGTCCCAAGATGTCCATACCCCACTGGATGAAGGGCCAAGGTGCAGCCAGGGGGGTCATCTGGGATGTCGGCTGCCACTAGATGTTGGCATGGAGTTGACAACTATCGCATCTCTTGACGAGCTCAAACGCGTCCTCCCTCATTGTCAGCCAGTAGTATCCTTGCGCAGGGCTTTGTATGCCAGGGCTCTACCCCCAGATGACTTTCGTATATGCCCTCATGGATTTCCCGCAAGATGTAACCCGCTTCCGCAGGGCCGACGCATTAGAGGACCGGTATGGGAATGATCTTCAGTAAAGCTTTCTGTCCATCATTAGAAACTTCGGGGCCGCCGCTTGAGTAGCCTGGCCTCAGTTGGGTTTTCAGGGAGGGCGCGTCGGTAATATACTGAATATAAGCGTTCGTCCAAGAGGGCTCCTGCTCGATCGGCAAGGCCTCTTCTGTTGCTTCAACGCTTGGGGCTTCCAGATGTTCTACAAAGGTTCTTCCCAAAGTCCCATGGCTGAGGTGGCTAGTCGGGACAGTGCGTCAGCTCTGGCATTCTCCCTTCGAGGAATATAGCTGATGCTGAAGTGGGCTAAGGGAGAGGCTTGTGACTGCACCATACTTAAGTAACGGGTATAGTAGGATCCCGCACCTCGTACTCCTCTCTGATTTGGCCGGTGACTAGCTGGGAGTCAGTGAATACTCTAAGGCATTTCACCCCGAGCTCTCGAGCCAATCTTATTCCAGACAGTAGGGCTTCATACTCAGCCTGATTGTTGGTGGCTGGAAAGAGAAAACGGAGGGCGTACTCGGTTACAACTCCATCTGGACTAGCCAGGATGAGGCATGCTCCACTCCCTTGGGAATTTGACACTCCGTCCACGTGAAGGATCCAGTCATCCCCTCCTTCAATTCCAGGACCCAAGGGGTTTACATGGGACTCTTCTGGTTGCTCCTCAGCCCAAGTGCATTCGACCAAAAAATCTACCAAGATTTGAGACTTCATGGCCGACCTGGAATGGAATGATAGGTCGAATTCTCCCAGCATAAGTGCTCACTTCGCCAGTCGGCCAGAGGTGTCAGGACAAGAAAGGATCACCTTAAGTGGTTGATCTGTGACTACCATAATTAGATGAGCTTGAAAATAAGGTCGGAGGCGCTGGGCCAAACCAATCAACGCGAAGATAATCTTCTTGACTCGCTAATATATGATCTCCGCATCGTAAACACCTTACTGGTGTAATATACCAACTTTTGTGTCCCATCTGTGTCCATGCAAACCAGCACGGAGCTGACAGCCTCAGGAGAAGCCGCGAGGTATAGAAGAAGCTCTTCTCTGCCCCTCGGCTTGGACAACAGTGGCGGGATGGATAGAAACTCTTTTAGTCCCTCGAAGGCCTCTGGCACTCCTTCATCCATTCGAAGCCATTGACTCTGCACATGCCTTAAAGAAAGGCAAGCATCTCTTAGCGGACTTGGACAGAAAACGGCTCAAGGCTGCTACCTTCGGTCAGACGTTGGACTTCCTTTTTGTTAACCGAAGACCTCATGTCTAAAATGGCTTGGATCTTATCAAGGTTTACTTCAATCCCATGTTGCGTCACCATGAAACCCAAGAACTTGCCTGCTGTTACCCGAAGGCACACTTACGGGAGTTCAGTCTCATCTGATATCGACGGAGGTTGTTGAAGGTTTTGCCAGGTCCGCAATGTGATTAGTGGTATGGATGCTTTTGGTCAGCATGTCATCCACGTACACCTCAATATTGCATCCGATCTGATCTTTAAAGATCTTGTTCATTAGCCTCTGGTAAGTAGCTCCCGCATTCTTCAGTCCAAAAGGCATCACCTTATAACAGTATATTCCTTCTCTATTATGAATGAAGTAGCTTCCTCGTCGGCTGGGTCCATCTTGATTTGGTTGTACCCCGAGAAAGCATCCATGAAGCTTAGGGTTTCATGTCCAGACGTAGCATCCACCAACTGATCAATCCGAGGCAACAGGAAGCTGTCCTTGGGGTATGCTTTGTTGAGGTCAGTGAAGTCCACGCACATCATCCAACTTCCATTAGCCTTGCGGACCATTACAACATTGGCTAGCCACTCTGGGTAATAGACTTCTCGAACGTGGCCTGTAGCTTCCAGTTTGCAGATCTCTTCGTCTATGGCCAGCTGTCGGTCTGGGGTGAAGCTTCTCTTCTTCTGCCGGATAGGTTGGCATCCTGGTTTGATGTTGAGTTTGTAAGTGATTACCTCCTCAGGGATGCCCGGCATGTCGGAGGATGATCATGCAAAGATGTTGGAGTTCGCATGCAACAAAGCAAGGAGTTGATCACATGATCCCTCCAGAAGTAATGCCCCAAGTTGGATGGTTCTTGTCGAGTCCTCTCCCAATGGGAAGGTTAGCAGATGCTCAGCCGGCTCCCTCCTTTTTTCCAAGTCCCGGGGGTCAAACGGCTCGGGTAAGGCGGCTGGCTTCAACTCTTGCGGACTGGAGGCCAAGTGATAGCGGAGTGGTAACGGGCTCCGTTCTCCCCTCATCTCCCCAACTCCTTCATCAGTAGAGAACTTCACAAGTAACCTTTTAGTAGAGATAACAGCATCCAACAGGTTTAAACCAGGCCTCCCTAGGATAGCATTATAAGCCAGCGTGATCCGGACCACTAGGAAATTTATGGCAACCGTGCTCTGACATGGCGGAGTTTCGGCTGTGACAGGGAGAGTGATCTCTCCTTCGACCCTCACAGAATTCCCGGTAAAACCCATCAAGGGAGTGGTGATGGGTCGAAGAGAAGAGTTAGACAGGTTCATCCGAACAAAGGCTTCGTAGCTCAAAACATCAACGGAACTTCCACTATCTACTAAAATTTTCTTTACAGGGTGTTTGGCTATTGTCATAGACACGATGACACTATCGTCATGTTTGTTAACTACCACATCTAAGTCATTTCTAAAGAAAGAAATTACAGAGTCTAACCCCTCATGCTGCCTTTTTGAATTGCTGCCTGCCTCCTAGGAAATCATAGCTATCGTCTTCTCTGTCGGGGTGTTGTCCAGGCCGATCTGAGGTGCGAAGGCGCCGTCAGGCCCGGGGCAGTAGGGTTTCCTCTTCGAATGAACTTGCCCAAGTGACCTTGCTGGACAAGTTCTTCAATGGCCTTCTTCAATAAGCGGCAGTCTTCAGTGTCATGACCGTAGTCCCGGTGGTACCGGCAGTAGAGTTCCTTGCTGGGAGGAACCCCTGGCTTCATGGGGGATGGACGCCGAAGGTAGGGCTCATCCTCAATCTTTAACAAGATGTGAGATATTGGAGCGAGGAGAGGAGTGAAATGCTCCTTGGGAACGAGTGTTTGAGGTCGGTTATCCGAGCGATGAGATGGCTCAGGCTTTCTGGATTGTCCTCCAGTGGATTCTGTGGATATTGGCTTCTTGCTGGAGCCTTTATTGGCCTTTCTTCTGGAAGAGTCCACCTCGTCGATGCGAATATATTTCTGTGCTTGGCTTAGCAATTCGGCATAGGAGCTGGAAGGCTTTTTGTCGAGGGAGTAGGCAAATCTGGAAGGACGAAGTCCTCGCTTTAGAGCTAGAGTGGCTACGGAATCCTCAAGGTTATAAACCTCAAGTGCAGCTTTCTTGAACTGAGTGATGAAGTCCTTCAGGTTCTCGCCGCTCCTTTGCTGGACGGCGAACAGGCTATCAGCCACCCGAGGGATCTTTCGGCATGCATCAAAGTGGGCCAGGAAAGATCGTTCGAGTTGCCTAAAAGAGTTGATACTGCATGATGGCAGATGAGAATACCACGCACACACCGCCTTCCGGAGTGTGGCTGGGAAGGCAACACAGAGAAGAGAATCTGTCGCCCCCTGGACTTGCATGAGGACCTTGTAGCTCTCCAAGTGATCTAGAGGGTCCGTTGTGCCATCGTACGGGTCCAACTGGGGGAGATGGAACCGAGGTGGGACAGGCTCCTCCATAATGCGGCGAGAGAGCAGGGGATGGTGGTCATAGTCCGTCCCATGGGAGTTGGCGATCCGGCGGCTAAGCTCCTCCAACCGCTAATGATACTTATCCAGCCGTTGCTTGGCTCGACGAGCGATCTTCTTGTTGGTGTCTTCTATTGAGGAGTCGGAAGATGAAGACGAGGAAGGATGCCAGTGCAAGGAGTTCACGTGCCTTGGTTCTTTCTCACCATGCTGCCTGTGAGAGCGATTAGAATGGTGGGAAAGAGACCATCGTTGCTTGGAGGTCTTCCGGCGATGAGGCTTCCAGGGCGAGTGGTGGGAGGCCTCAGGAGGGGTCCTGCCCCGATGGGGTTGACTGGCTCCATGGCCTTCTACATGTGGCGGAGGGGGTTGAGGTGGCGCAAGCGTGGCAATGGAGCCCTGCTCCTGCAGTCCCTGCACCACCACTATCCAATCTTGCACCTGATGAGTCAGGGCATCAAGCCAATTGGCTTGGCTAGCCTGCGGCTGCATGGGAGGCAGAACAAAGAGTTGACCTCCGACTGTTCAGCCTGCGGGTTCCTAGGAGGCGGAATAGGGAGGTCGGCCTCTGACTGTTCAGCCCGTTGTAGGCGTCCCAGCTTGACTGGAAGAAGCATCTTGTGCCCGAGTAACTGCCATCTTCTTCCTTACAGAGGTCAAGGGGTCGCAGATGCATGAGGATAAACATCTGTCTGCCGTGGCCCCATTCCTGGGCGCCAATCTGTTGCCGCCGAATCACTGCTGATGCACGTTGGGTGAGAGGAAAGCTTCGAGTACCTTCAGAGGAGCGATAGGATCACCTCCGTTGGCTGAGAACCTGCAAGAAAAGTCCCAGACCGGTGGTTCCGGTGGAGACCCTCCGACGCTCAAGTCAGTGATGCGAGGAACAGGAATTTCATAGTAGTTGAATTTGAGAGAGAGAGAGAGAGAGAGTCCCCCCTCATCGGGGGTCAGCCCTTATATACATGTCCGGGGTCCCTCTTACCCTTCCACGATTACAGCCGGATCCTATCTCTTGTTAAGATCGACTT